>OX123187.2:75141340-75402854 GCA_944739405.2 Euclidia mi | reverse complement strand
GCCACAGTAGAGAGACAACCTGCTGTCCTCCCATACATCAAGGGCGTGACCGACAAGATTGGCTACATCTTGAAGCGAGCTTCAATCAAAACTTTCTACAAGCCGCCAACGAAGATAAGCCAATTATTAGCATCTGTCAAGAGTCAGTTACCCTTACAAGAGGCCGGGGTTTACAAGATAGACTGTGAGTGTGGGCTCTCATACATTGGACAAACCAAGAGAAGCATAGGCATTCGACTAAAGGAACATATAGCTGACATTAAACACAAACGCTCGACGAAGTCTGCTGTGTGTGAACATGTAGAACAAGGAACCAACCATTACCTGCAATTTGATAAACCACAGATACTCGCAAAAGAACACCGCTTTATTCCAAGAATGATACGAGAAGCTATTGAAATTAAAAAACATCCTAATTTCAATAGGGAAGATGGTTGGAATGTTCCTCCAGCTTGGGACCCTGTTATCAGGCTAATGAAACCCAAGAAGGACAAAGTCACCAGAAGACATCAAGACACAGTGAGCACATTCTGCGTAGATAGTAACACCAATAGTTGAAAATTTTTCGGGTACTTTGAGATAACTTTTAAATTCAAGACAAAGACAAATACCACCTCAGTCTGCCGTGAACATGAATCCTGTAAAGAATTCGAAACGTTGGCTAGTAATAAAAATGTAGTTTCTAGATCATTCGGTTTAAATGTAATAACTTAGTAACCAGTGAAACCAATATAACGCGATAAAATCCGTAAACTGTAGTTTAATTTCAATGTGTAACATTCGCGTAAACCCAAGAAAATATTATGTTAACCAGTACGGACTGGAAACAGCAACAAAAATACGCCGGTTAGAAGATCTACAAACCAAGCGCGCAAGATATATAACATCGTTAAATTACTTGAAGAAATGCCGTGATCACGATCTCATCCCAACATGCTGCGAAATATCAGCCAAGAAGGACGTACGTGGGAGCGCTAAAATCTTAAAACAGGCAAGTCATAAGTTACTCATTCAAAAGATACACGAACACCGCGCTGACTTACGCAGAATAAATAGAAATGTTGAGAATTTGTCTAACGAAATATACAGATTGATAACTCCATTTGATTTTGAAAACTGCATAAATGCAATAAATAACAGAGAAACATCAAAATATTACACGTGTAAACGTAACAAAATAGAAAAATTTGAAAAATTACAACAAAAATCAAATGACCAGTACAAAATGAAACAGAACGTTTTTGCACGGACCAATCACACCTAGGATTTTGATTCTTGGTCCAAGAATCACACGCTACCGTCCGCCGACCATAGACAAACAGTTGTCAATCTGTCAAAACACACGTTAGAACAAAACACTGAAAATGTACTGAACAGAGGTTTAAATTATGCGATAACTCCATCCAGAATACCGTATGAGACCATTATTTGCAACGTTGAATATTGTCTAGTCAAAAACAATGTGAGTAAGGAAGATTTCGAGGCTATACGTCAAGATGTTTCTGCTGTATTGCGCCAGTCGAAAGTGCCGAAAAGGAATCTACCAAAACCTGAGTATTTCGCACTGAAGAACCTTTGAGATAGACCTGAACTAACAGTACTCCGAGCATATAAAGGAAATGCAACGGTAGTGATGGACACGTCCGATTATAAACAAAAAATGGAAAATCTTTTGTCGGATGAAAGTACATATAAATTGATTAAGACGGACCTTACTAACAAAATACTCAAGCAAACGAGTGATATTGTGAAGAAATACTCCGAACAACTGAATCTGGACGTGAAATACTTAATACCATCGTGTGCAAAACCTCCCCAATTGTATGGTCTACCGAAAATACACAAGGAAAATGCACCACTGCACCCTATAGTCAGTCAAATAGGGGCACCAACCTACAGATTGGCTCAACACCTTGCAAAGATTCTCTCGCCACTCAGAGGCAAGACGGGAGCGCATGTAAAGGATTCCTACCATTTTGTCAGTGAAATAAAACACCTACATCTCTCTGACATGGAAAATATGGTTAGTTTTGATATACAGTCATTATTCACATGCTTACCAGCACATGACTGTATTGAAATAACTAGAAGGAAGCTAATAGAGAACAACATGCCTGAGGAATATGCATAAATATTGAAACACTGCTTAACAACTGGCTATCTGTTATGGGATGAGAAATACTACATACAAGTAGACGGTGTGGCAATAGGCTCTCCAGTATCGCCTGTTGTTGCTGACATCTTTATGGAGGACTTCGAGGCGCGAGCCCTGCGGACTGCCACCATCACACCGAGGTTCTACAAGCGGTATGTAGATGACACTTTTACAATTTTACCAACAGATAGTGTTAATGTATTCCTAGACCATCTTAATTCTTTTCACAACCAGATAAAATTTACAATGGAATTAGAGGCAAACAATTCTTTAGCTTTCTTAGATATACTTGTTATCAGGAACAAAAACAACTCTTTGAGCCACACTGTGTATAGGAAAAAGACACATACAAATAGGTACTTAAACGGTGAATCTCACCACCATCCTAAACAGTTAGCTACCGTAGGAATGTCTTTGTTTCAGAGAGCCCGGGGGATCTGTGACAAGAAACACCTGGACGCCGAGCTTCAACATGTCAAGCAAGTTCTGCAAGACAACAAGCTCCGACCGCCGCGCCAACGTCACAGATCCCCGAAGAACAAGCCAGCCACAGTAGAGAGACAACCTGCTGTCCTCCCATACATCAAGGGCGTGACCGACAAGATTGGCTACATCTTGAAGCGAGCTTCAATCAAAACTTTCTACAAGCTGCCAACGAAGATAAGCCAATTATTACCAGCTGTCAAGAGTCAGTAACCCTTACAAGAGGCCGGGGTTTACAAGTTAGACTGTGAGTGTGGGCTCTCATACATTGGACAAACCAAGAGAAGCATAGGCATTCGACTAAAGGAACATATAGCTGACATTAAACACAAACGCTCGACGAAGTTTGCTGTGTGTGAACATGTAGAACAAGGAACTAACCATTACCTGCGATTTGATAAACCACAGATACTCGCAAAAGAACACCGCTTTATTCCAAGAATGATACGAGAAGCTATTGAAATTAAAAAACATCCTAATTTTAATAGGGAAGATGGTTGGAATGTTCCTCCAGCTTGGGACCCTGTTATCAGGCTAATGAAACCCAAGAAGGACAAAGTCACCAGAAGACATCAAGACACAGTGAATAGTAATACCAATAGTTGAAAAATTTTCGGGTACTTTGAGATAACTTTTAAATTCAAGACAAAGACAAAGTCCTCAGTCTGCCGTGAACATGAATCCTGTAAAGAATTAGAAACGTTGGCTAGTAATAAAAATGTGGTTTCTAGATCATTCGGTTTAAATGTAATAACTTAGTAACCAGTGAAACCAATATAACGCGATAAAATCCGTAAACTGTAGTTTAATTTCAATGTGTAACATTCGCGTAAACCCAAGAAAATATTAAGGTAGTCGATATTATGATTTACCTACATAAATAACAAAATGCATTCTGGGCCAAAAACGTAGCGAGCGTTTTGCATTAATCATAATTTTATATTATAGTGCTATATATGTATAACATTTTTGTATGTGTGCATGTATTTGCGTGTGCCTATGAGTGTCTCACTAGGCCATATTGTTTACACATTAACTCCAACTCCACTAATAAGCATATACTCACACAAATATATGATCAGCAAGTAAATTTTAGATATATGTACTACACATACTCGTTTTATTATTATCTTGTAATTACAAAATTCCACAAACCAAAACTAAATTAATTTCTCGATAGTATTCGTATTGTTACTAGACAGCAACTTACCACGTTTATTTTGGAATTAGTTTCGTGTATAATGTAATTAGGAAAAGTTGTACGTAAATAAACTTCAGCGCTAAATACAATTTGACTACTGTTTAGTCTAAAACTGGTACCTCAATATTTCGAGTACAAAACAGACAATCTTCCTGCAAAAGTAATAATTAACGCAGAGAATAGACGAATAATCTTAAGAGCCCTTAAGGGCCGTGAAGCTAAATGCATTGGCCTTATTTTCTCTCAAGCAATACACCTTGCAAGAGGCCAGTTCAAACAAACGTTAATAGCTGAAGCTTGAGCTTAGTAGTCGGCGGAGAAAAAAAAAAAAGGGGTGCTGGGCTCTATAATATTTAACAGGTAATATAAGATTAATTCAATATTAAAGCATTTTTCATGGTATGCGGTTGGTGAGATGAGCTGCTGGTGTTTGATGAAAAATGGTTAGCCAGTGATGCCAGCTTGTTAATCTTCGTGTGTTGTCCATTCTAAGGAAGATGAGAAGATGAGGATGATGTTTGCCGTCCTCTTTTAAATCGTATCTTTCTCTCTCCGTTCATCCTATCAGAATTGTTGATGCAGTTAATGTGCTATAACAAGTACATACGAGTAATAATAGACGATTAAAGACTAAACATGTTTAAATAATGTACATTTATATTGTTTCTTCATATGTCTAGTGTTGCTATCCAATAATAATATAGAATGTTTTATTAGAAATAAACTACTTGATAGAGAATGATATCATCGGTATCCAGTTTGTTACGAAAACCTTCTTAAGTATCCACTTGATAATGACCGATGTGAATAAAACTTTTATAAGTCTTGTACTTAAGTAAAAAATTATCACAATTTATCTCACTAAATCAATATTACAACAAGTTTAATATGCTTATCTGGACGTTATGTGAACAAAATATATATAGTACTTATAATTTATATATTTTTTTGTATTGAAATTTTCTTTTTGAGGCGCTTAGTCTTAGAGGCCCAATACGCTCTCGGTATCGGCTCTTAAGATCACCATGCGCTCTCTGACTAATCGGGTTGTATATTCTTAGTACCTGAAAGGCCCTGGGATCTGCTTAATAGGTACTTTATAAGAGGTTTTCCATTGTCCACAGGTGGACGAAGTAACGGCATCAAAAGCTTTTTAAGTTCTTATAAGGCAAACAAGCTAAACCCAAATGCTTTATATTAAGGAACTTAGAACAATGATCGTACTCTCTGTCAAAACACCTTATCGAAAATCGTATTGGTAGTCAGAAATGATGACAAATGAACCCAAATTATCTAATAGTATGATGCCCTTCACCATTTAGCAAACGTTACTGAACTCTTTAATAGGCATATGAGTTGGCTTAGTTTGTGCAAGGACTTGAAATCGAATCTCTTTGTTAACCATCCTACAAGGATATCACTGTTCAATATAGTATTAAGGAATTCGCTTCTCCAACTATCCTCTGATAATAATATGTTCCGGTCGAATTTTGGCCACGGCGGCCAGTGTCTTATGATACTAGCCAACTGCACGAAACATAATATATTATGTTTGCACACACACACAAGTGCACTTGCTATTCCCTCACTACAATAGTCCGATGGGACGCCACAAGCGACACGACCGGAGAGAGATTGGGTGCAGGACCAACAGATTAACGTGATTTCCAAGGCACGGGGACATAACACCGCCAACTCCCAGTCTCCGAGCATCTATTCGATAATTCTTGACTGAAAAATCCAATATCACTTTTTGTTAGACACGGGAATTGACCTCGAGACTATTTGCATTCACTACCGCAGGACCACAGAGACAATCAATCGGTCACCTGATACTTAGGTCCTATACATATAGTTACGAGCTGGGCTTCGGTGATAAATTAGACTCCTATGCCACTAACCTTTACTTTATTTTACAAGCAACAACACTTATACACACTAATAAAACTCTAATAAAACACTATTTCACACTACTAGAAAACACTTCCGACTCACTTCCCTTCGCTGATCTTGATCGCTTCGTTTATTCAAATGAACTGTGTCGATTCGCCTGTCCGCGCGGTACTTATACCGGCCGGATCACAAAATATCCGCAAATATTCTCGTAGCAGTCGCGAACAGGCGATACAGCAACGCCATCTAGTAGAGAGTAGATGAAATACCTTTAAACCACCGATACATCAAATGTCTTCTAGTTCTCTCATTCACCGATAGATGGCGTTATTTTCAAATATCGCCATTCGTAACACTGCCTCCCTCTTAAACGTGTTCGTCTCGAACATCGTTGGCCCCATAGTAACGAGCCAACCGGTCCACATCAACTATCTTCGGTGCACCTCCTGGCCCCTTCTGGATTCGGTAGGTGTAAATCGCCTAAGTTACAAGCCAGATGAGACAGGCCATATCACATAATTACCAGGATGAACGACGTGTTCATCCTGGTAATTATGCGATATGGCCCGTCTCATCTGGCTTGTAACTTAGGCGATTTACCTTTGCTTCGTACTGGGTTATGAAGCCACACCAATGATCCCTCATCGAAGCCTTTGTTGTTCGCCTTCCGGTCGTAGCGAGTCTTCATCTTTTCGGACATCTGTTATCCAGATTCCCAGATGTGCTCATATACGTTGTTTATTTTCTTGCGTAGCTCGGTCGCGTAATCCGTTATATTGCGTAGCTTGGTCGCATAATCCGTTATATTGCTTGGAGATTCTGGTGGAATACCGGTGATTAAGTCTGCAGGTAAACGTAGTTCTCTACCGAAATTGGCAAAAGCTGGTATTATTCCTTTTGTTTCGTGGACCGCACTGCGATATGACAGGAGAAATGGTTGGATATACTTGTCCCAATCTCTTTGTTTGCTCTCTAGGACCTTCGCCTGGTACCTTTCCAAGGATTGGCTGAATCGTTCAACCTTGCCATCTGATTGCGGATGATAAGCCGTGGTCCAGGTTTTATGTGCACCCATCATGCGACAAGTCTCCTTGAACACCTCAAATTCGAAGTTCCGGCCTTGATCACTGTGGATTTCCAAGGGCACCCCGAACCGACAGAAGACTTAATGCACCAGCATATCGGCCAATATGGTAGCTTTTTGATTTGGGATTGCAAACACTTCAGGCCACTTCGTGAAGTAATCCATCACAACCAAGAAGTTTTTATTTCCGTCCTGGCTCTCTGGAAACGGCCCAGCTACATCCAACGCTATGCGCTCACATGGGGCTCCCACATTGTACACCTTTAATGCACCTCTGCTACGAGTGTGTGGCCACTTCACAGCCGCACAACTTGTACATTTGCGGCACCAATCCTCGACGTCACCCCGAGAGTAGAGCCAATAAAACCGCTCTCGGCTCTTAGTAAGGGTCTTCTTCATTCCCATGTGACCTCCCGAAGCACCATTGTGATAAGGCTGCAAGACTTCCGGCACCTTAGTTTTGGGCACTACCATTTGCAAATGGCACTGGTTACCTCGAGCGTTTTCCCATTTGCGGCACAGAACTCTATCCTGGACAACCAAGCTTTCCCACTGTGCCCAATAATCTTTGGTGATAGGGCTCATTGCTGCGATATCACTCCATTTGGGCCTTGGAGCGCCTGATTTCTTCCATTTGAGAATCAGCTGTACGTCCTTGTCGTCTTGATGAGCACTCTGCAAAGCTTCTTTCAATTCGTCGCTAAGATCCGTCTTCAACATCCTCACTAGGGCTGCCTGCTTTGCTTCCTGTCGGGTACAGTGCTTGAACTGGTCGGGACACGGCCTACGCGATAATCTGCGTTACCATGAGACTTGCCGCTGCGATGCTGACAGAATCAAACTCTTACAGTAGTTCAATCCATCTGGCCACTTGTCCTTCTGGGTCCTTAAATTGAAGTAGCAATTTCAGCGCAGCGTGGTCGGTTCGCAGGTGGAATTTACGCCCCAACAAATATTTGTTGAAATACTGCAATGTCTTTACTACAGCCAAGAGTTCCCGCCGGGTGACGCAGTAGTTTCTTTCAGGTTTGGATAAGGCCTTGCTGAAGTATGCTATAACAACTTCTTGATCACCCTTCCTCTGTGACAGCATTCCGGTGTTACTGGCATCTGTGTCAACTATGAATTCATGCTCATTGTCAGGGCAGCCTAGAATAGGTGCAGTACACAGATGTTCCTTGAGCTTCTGGAATGCAACGTCACAGCTCTCATTCTAATAAAACTGTACTCTGTCTTCGGTGAGCTTATGAAGAGGTCGAGCAATGTCAGCAAAGTTCTTCACAAACCGTCGATAATAGGAGCATAATCCGAGGAATGCTCTGAGCTGCGTTTTGTTCTCTGGAACTGGCCATTCCTTCACGGCAATGATCTTATCCGGATTGGTTTGAATACCTTTCTCCGAGACCACATGTCCTAGAAAGTTCACTTGCCGTTTGAATAACGTGCATTTCTTCAGACTCAGCTTCAAATTAGCTCCTCGTATCTTTGACAGCACTTGCTCCAAGTTTCGAAGGTAATCCTGGAAGGTGCGCCCCACGATGATGATGTCATCCAAGTAGACCAGGCAGGCTTCTCCAATCAATCCCATAAGCACTCACTCCATCAGTCTCTCAAAAGTAGCCGGAGCGTTGCACAATCCAAAGGGCATGACGTTAAATTGCCACTGGTAGCGCCATCTACCTTCCTATCCATAACTAATCGCATCAAGATCAATCGTTCCACGCCTAGTGCGAGCGATACCATATTTCCGTCCCGCTCTATCCCACTCCCTGGAAGAGGCACTGCCTTCGCCTGATTCGTCGACGCGATTCGTCGACGCCAGTGACAGTCTAGAACATTCCGCTCGCTAAGAACGCCGTCTCGATACCGTACCGCGCCGCACCGTTGTATGTGATTATATAAACCGCTCGCAAGTGGGAGTGACGGTGAATTGAAGCGTAAACAATCAGCTGCATCACGAAACACCAGGAGGAAAAGAAACGAAGAAGGCTGTATAAGGTAAGTGCCTTCCATCCTTGAAATATCCTATACCCACTCAATCACCTCCTCCCGTATCCATCTCCTCTTCCCTTATTCCTTTCTAGGCGACCCAGAACTCGCCCTAATAAAGTCCATTCCATTAATCCTTCCCAAGTCGCCTAGAACCCTACGGTTTCGGTGTAAAGCCGAGCCATTTTTTTGATCCATACGAGTCGGATTTATTTACGTTTTATACGTTATACCGCTATACCTAGGCAGTTATAGCACCTAGCTATACTCCTAATATATTCACATAACCGTCACATGGTTATTTCCGCCCGCATTAGTAGGTAAACTTTTATGTAGCTACCTACTTATTAAATTATTATTTCTGCAACTATCATAGTTGTCTTATAAATCTCATATTTCAATCAACTTTTATTTCCTCAGCTCTAAAGTGTTGCCTACTTAGGTAAAATAATAGATACATTAGATATTCTTATTTTGTTTCGTTCTCATTAGCTTATACTTACGTAAGCATGTCACAACAAAAGAAGTCACGCATGTCGGAAGACAAAGAGATGACAATCTTAGAAGCAAAACGCAATATTTTATTTGAGCGCATTCAAAATATCTATGAACGATCAAAAACCGCATCTATGTCTGACAGTAATAGCGAAGCATTTCTCAGTTATTGTACAACAGTAGATAGTATTCGAACAGATTTTCATAGGTTGTTAGACGATTAAAACGCAAGATTACTTTCTATCAATCCTGATGAAAAACCGAACTATCAGGCGTATACCTCATTCGAAGATCTTTATTGTATTATTAAGCGTATACAATCGCAATTGGAGGGTAAATGTTCGGCAGAGCCCGTTGCCCGCAAACCGAGATTACCGCCAATCGAGATTATGTCGTTTGACGGAGATATACGAAATTGGCCGTTATTCTATGCAAGTTTTAAGTCTACAGTGCACGATAATGGTTCTCTGACAGATGCTGACAGGTTGTACTATTTAATAGGTAAACTGTCACCGAAGGCCCAGTCCGTATTTGCAGGTGTCACACCCAGTGCTGAGAATTATCAGGTCATATTTCAGTCACTACTTGACAGATATCAAGACACGCGCGTCCTAGCGTCTACGTACTTTGACCAAGCTTTAAATCTCAAACTGTCCAGCAACGCGTCTGTCTCGAATTTCCAGCTGTTTATTGATAACTTCGTAACCGCGGTTAATTCTCTTAGGAATTTAAAATTAGAAGATCTTTCCGACTTTATGTTGCTTCAACTCGCTTTAAAAAAGTTTGACACTGATACAATTCGCGCATTCGAGATGACGGAACGCAATAATAAAATACCTACACTAGATAGTTTTATTTCGTTCATCAAAGATCAGTGTCGAATATTTCATAATACGCAGTCTGGTTCACCTGGCCCGTCTAACACTAACAACAACAAACAAAGGTTGAATAAATCGCGAAATAGTAATAATAACTCAGTCCCTAATCCACAATCTTACGTAACATGTTCGGAATCTAATAGTAATAATTCACAGAAGTGTCTGTGCAGTAATATAGTGCACGACCATTACTATAAGTGTCCCACCTTTAATGATTTAAATCCAATTGCTCGTTTTAAAAGCGTTAAAGATAACAAAGCTTGCATTAATTGCTTAAGCATAAAACATAAAACGAGTAATTGTTCCAGTAGAACGAGATGTCGCACGTGTTAACAAAAACATCATACACTGTTACATTTTGATAAAAATAACCGGTTGTCAAGTCAAGCCGCTAACCTTGACACACTCACGCAAGTGCAGAACACGGTATCTGCGCCTTCCACGCCTCGCAATAATGAGATATCGTTGTGTACGACATCCATTGCGCGGGCGGCACGCACGCGCGGACGGCCTTCGCGCGCTTGTAGTGATCAGAGCAGTGCTAGGCCGCCATGTATGGCGTCTAAGACGGTACTGTTAGCGACAGCGCAAGTTATCATATATGATGTCAATGGGTCGCCGCACATGGTACGTTGTCTGCTAGATAGCGCATCTCAGACCAATTTAATAACGTTAGAATTGTTCAAACGCCTCGGATTATGGAATAACTTTAAAAATACGAACTCAATAATCCGAGGGATAGGCGGATCAGAAAAACATTGCAAAGGTTCCGTAGATATTAAAATACATTCGCGTTTTAATAGGGACATTAATTTTAACATTTCTTCGCTTATCGTGGAACGTATTACAGACACGTTGCCAAACGCTAATGTGGACGTGTCGCTCCTCACACATCTCGAGTCATTACCACTAGCGGATTCGGAGTTTGCGAATCCGGCAGACATTGATGTTTTGATCGGAGCCGCAATATTCCCGCACTTGCTACTTACTAAAGTGGTACGTAGTGAGCAAAATAACTTACCGCCCGCTATTGAGACGGTATTCGGGTATGTGATTATGGGTACCGTACCTACATTACATACTTCTCAATACGTTACGTCTTGCTGTTGTTCTGTTCTTCAAGAAAACAATATTGACTCTCTTCTCAAGCGATTTTGGGAGCTTGAAGAGGTTACCGCACCGCCCTCGATGAGCCATAAAGATCTCGAGTGTGAAGAACATTTCCGCGCTACCACTGTTCGTGACGACAGTGGCAGATACGTTGTGGCGTTGCCATTCTGTGGTGACCCTTATTCGTTAGGCGACTCGTACGCTGCTGCGCTCAGACGTTTCCATTGTTTGGAACGTAAACTTGATGCATCACCTAAGTTACGCAGCGCCTATAATGACGTCATTCGTGACTACATAGATAAAGGTTTTTTGAGTGTAGTTGTAAACAACGAGGGCAACTCTCTGCCCTCATATTATATCGCGCATCACGGCGTAGTTCGCGAAGATAAAACCTCTACTAAACTTCGTGTGGTTTTAGACGCTAGTTGTAAGACTACATCGGGTCAGTCGATTAATGACATTTTGCATGCCGGCCCCAATCTACAGGGTGATTTATTTAACATCATAATAAAGTTTCGTCTTTTCCAAATCGCTCTGTCAGCTGATTGCCGCCAAATGTTCCTCAATATCGGCGTTCGCGAATCTGACCGTAGATTTCAACGGGTCTTTTATCGTTTTGACAAGAAAGAACCTTTATCTGTGTATCAGTTCAATCGTGTTTGCTTTGGACTCAAGTCTAGCCCATATCACGCGTTACGAGTTGTTCGCCAGTTGATCGCTGATGAAGGCGATCACTTTCCCGCCGCAGCGGCTGTTGCCACTTCCGCTTTGTACATGGATGACATTGCCTGTAGTGTCATATCCGCTCCGCTAGCAATTTCGCTTTGTGAAGAGCTTATTCAGCTTTTCAAGCGAGGCCAGTTTGATCTTGTCAAATGGACAAGCAACTCTAAGGAGGTTCTCGCACGCATACCAGATTCTCATAAGGCTTCTCCAGACATTGAGTTTGAGAAGTCTGTACCGCATAAGGTTCTCGGTTTACGCTGGGACAAATCCTGCGATAGTTTTCGGTTTGACGTCTCACCACCAGATGATAAGTGCACCAAACGCACTATGCTATCCACAGTGGCTCGACTATGGGACATAATGGGTTTTGTGGCTCCCACAATTTTGTACGCCAAGCTCTTGATCAAAGAGCTTTGGCTGTCAAAGTGCGAGTGGGATGAAACACTTCCTGACCATATTGTCGCCGCTTGGGGCCAGTTTTGTATTGAGCTTACCGCGCTCAATCAAGTTTATTCCGCGTCATCTTGGGTTGGTAGATGGATGTACCGTCAACTTAATAGGTTTCGCTGACGCCAGCGAGCGTGCTTACGGCGGAGTCGTATATCTGCAAGTCCGCATTGGTTCTAACTACTCGGTGCAGTTAGTTTGTGCCAAGTCTAAGGTCTCGCCTGTTAAAACCATTTCGGTTGCGAGACTGGAGTTTTGCGCGGCCCTTCTGCTGTCTCAGTTGCTCCGCAAGGTTCAAGACACAGTTTTGCCCCACTACCCCATTAATAAATTATACGCATTTTCCGACTCCAAAGTAGTGCTCGCTTGGATTCGTTCTTCTCTTCACCGCTAGCAGACTTTTGTCGCCAACCGCGTTAGTAAATTGATCGAACTTGTTCCCGCTACTTGTTTCAATCACGTCGCGGGTTATCGTACTCGTCTTCAGGAAGAACTTTCCATAAATCATATTGACTGGAAGTTTATTCCACCAGCATCACCACATTTCGGTGGATGTTGGGCAAGCATGGTCAAAGTAATTAAAACGCATCTCTTCAAAGTTATAGGTCAACAGATCCTCTCTTACGAAGAGCCTTTAACTGTCCTTGCACAAGTCGAGGCACTGATCAACTCGCGTCCGCTTCCAACTCAGTGAGATCTAGCCTGAAGTTGGACCTACCTCTTAGTTTAAGTATTTAGTTAGTAGTTTTCGCTATTATTGCGTTTGTAGTTTTCGCTAAATTTAATTTAGATTAATTTTATTGTCATATCGCTGTCTTAGCCTATTGATGGGTTATGCGGTAGTACACCCAACATAGCTAAGTTCAATTTTATTTTTTTTAAAGGCAACCCTTTAGGGCCGGGGGGATATGGTAGCGCCATCTACCTTCCTATCCATAACTAATCGCATCAAGATCAATCGTTCCACGCCTAGTGCGAGCGATACCATATTTCCGAACCGCTCTATCCCACTCCCTGGAAGAGGCACTGCCTTCGCCTGATTCGTCGACGCGATTCGTCGACGCGAGTGACAGTCTAGAACATTCCGCTCGCTAAGAACGCCGTCTCTATACCGTACCGCGCCGCACCGTTGTATGTGATTATATAAACCGCTCGCAAGTGGGAGTGACGGTGAATTGAAGCGTAAACAATCAGCTGCATCACGAGGAGAAATATTACACCAGGAGGAAAAGAAACGAAGAAGGCTGTATAAGGTAAGTGCCTTCCATCCTTGAAATATCCTATACCCACTCAATCACCTCCTCCCGTATCCATCTCCTCTTCCCTTATTCCTTTCTAGGCGACCCAGAACTCGCCCTAATACAGTCCATTCCATTAATCCTTCCCAAGTCGCCTACGGTTTCGGTGTAAAGCCGAACCAGCCACAATCCTTTGCCTGTGGAGAATGCCGTCTTCTCCTTGTCTCGAGGATCTATTTCCACCTGCCAGTAGCCACTCTTTAGATCTAAGGTGAAAAACCACTTCATCCCCGTCAGCGTATCCAGTGTGTCATCGATCTTTGGCTGGTTTCAGAGTCACGCGTTTCACCGGCGCTGGCCACACGCGCGCGCTTACAATTACACTAGATTAGTAGTAGCGTTTCATAGTCACACAGTTAAAACGCGCCGCGTGTGAGACGCGCGCCGGCGGCCAGCGCTGCCGAAGCTTCATACATTGCAAAGAGAAACGCAAACTCGTTTCACAGTGGTCCGCGCGCCAAACGCGCTGTTTGAGACGCGCTGGCCGACGGCGCATGCCGCGCGCGTCACTCTGAAAGCAGCCTTAGGCAGTGGGTAGCTGTCCTTCTTCGTGATGTCATTTAATCGGCGGTAGTCTACACAGAAGCGCATACTGCCATCCTTCTTCTTAACTAACACCACCGGAGAGCACCACGGGCTGGACGAAGGCTCGATTATGCCTTCTTTCACCATACCGTCGATCATGGCTTCCACTTCTCGTTCTCGTGCCACTGGCACACGTCTTGGCCTCTGGCGAATCGGTGCTTCACTTCCCGTGTTTATTTTGTGCTGGACTAGTGCTGTCTTCCCTATGTCGGTATCACTGGTCGAGAAAATATCGGCGAACCGGTTCAACATCTTCTGAGCCTTGGTCTTCTCTTCTTCCGACAGGGTACTTTGGCAGTTCTCTAAAAGTGAAGACACGTCGAATCGTGTACCTTGAACTTTGGCGCTGGTAGGTTGCTCTTGACATCTACGCATCCAAGCCACTCCTTCGTAGGTGCCCAATTCCGTCCCTTTCTTGAGCAACACTCCCTTGTCATTTGCATTCAGTGCGCGTACTGATGAAACTTTGGCACCCCTTACCAAGGTTCGAGCAATCTTCCAAGATGCATCTTTCTCTACGCCTTCTATAAGTACGCAACGGTTCCCCTGACCCGAATTCTCTGGTAGACAAACTGGTACAACCATTTCGGACCGTGGCTGAAGAATGACATTCTTCAGACAGTACACTTTTCCTGTAGTTGCACCTTCCATGAAGACGTCTTCTAAGCCACACTTCAACACTCCCAGGTTAACATCGATCTCACAGCGATGCTTCCGCATGAAGTCTAGGCCCAAGATGCAGTCGTCCACTATATCGGCCACGATAACTTTGTAACGGTAAACATTGTTGCCTAGCTTCAGATCCATTTCACTCGGACGGTTATGTGCTGACCGGTAGCTGTTCTCAGATTCACAAATTCATTGTTCCTGAAGCAGCCCCGAAGAACCCGTCTTGCCAGATGGAAACCGACGACTGTCCGAGAAGCACCCGTGTCTAACGTCAGCTTGCATGGTGTTCTATTAATTTCGCCTTCAATGATCAGGCTGTTCCCGTCACATGATTGCGAGATCGAGATACTTGGGGCTCTTCCATTACCAGCCAACACCCGCCCAGCAGTCCTGGCTTCTACTCGTTTCC
This sequence comes from Euclidia mi, assembly GCA_944739405.2. NCBI lineage: Eukaryota > Metazoa > Arthropoda > Insecta > Lepidoptera > Erebidae > Euclidia > Euclidia mi. The sequence goes on along the minus strand of OX123187.2, from coordinate 75,387,432 downwards.
CTGCTCTCGCTCCCTGGCAGGCACAGCAGGCGAGCCTTTTGGTGGAGACAGGGTGCCACCAGGCTGCCTACGCTTTGGGCAGCTCAAGCGGATATGGCCTATTTTCCCGCAGTTGTAGCACCGAGGTGACGATACAACTTACCTGATGCGATGACTTCGCTCGTCACGTCGTACTGCTTCCACCTCCAGAGCGTGGGCTAAGGCGACCTTCAGGTTCTTGAAGTGCCCAAGTCTTACCGCTGCTCTAACTTCCAGGTCGCGGATTCCATCCGTAAATGCCTGTACGAGGTCTCCATCTATCAGCGCAGGCGACGACTGGTATGCCTTCCTGACCAGCTTTTCCACTTCCAGAGCCCACTGCTGCAGAGTTTCTCTGGTGCGTTGTGTCCTATCCTTCAGCTGAGCACGATACACATGTTCTAGGTGCACGTCACCGTATGTCGCCTCCAACGCCTCCAGGAGCTTTTCATAGGAGACATCTTGCCCGAGTGTCTCCAACACCGTCAAGGCTCGATCACGAAGGCCCAAGGTTAAGGCAGTTAAGGCCTGCTCTTTGGTCCACCCATTCGATCGCATCACAGCCTCAAATTGGATCTTGTATGCTGACCATGATGACGAGCCATCAAATGGCGGAACCTTAAACCCACGAGGCGAGGGCGCTACAGCCGCAGATGTCATTTCGTTGGACCCGAGCCCACGCAATCTCTTCTCCACTTCAGCGACACAGGTCTCGTGATGGTCGTGTACGAGCTTCTCCACGTCGCTGATACGAGCCTCGTGCTGCTGGAGCTCTTCCTTAACCACCTTCAAGTCCTTCCCCACAGCGGCGCTGAGATCCTTCATGAGCACCAGCTGTTCTTCTAGGCGGCACGCGTGCTCCTCTTGACGACGTGCCTGCTCCTCTTGATGGCGCGCGTGCTCCTCCTTATTGCGCTGGAGCTGTTCCTCCAGGCAGCGCACATGCTCTTCTTGACGGCGAGCCTGCTCCTGCATGAATGCCATCAGAGCCGCGATGTCGGGCACCGTCACGGAGTGTGTTGCACTTACAGGCTCCACTGCAGCCGCGGAGTCGCTTGGTCCACCAGACAAGGGAGAAGGAACGTTTTAGAAAGAGTCTCTGGTCCAGGTCTTGCTGGCGCATGTTCCTGGTACGCAATCCTTCGGTTTCTTCCTTTGGCATAACCGGCATAATTTATCCCTTTCTTCTGACACCAATTTGTTACGAGCTGGGGTTCGGTGATAAATTAGACTCCTATGCCACTAAACTGTACTTTATTTTACAAACAACAACACTTATACACACGAATAAAACTCTAATAAAACACTATTTCACACTACTAGAAAACACTTCCGACTCACTTCCCTTCGCTGATCTTGATCGCTTCGTGTATTCAAATGAACTGTGTTGATTCGCCTGTCCGCGCGGTATTTATACCGGCCGGATATCAAACTAGTTCTTTCTAGACTTCCCGCGAATATTCTCGTAACAGTCGGGAACAGTCGATACAGTAACGCCATCTAGTAGAGAGTAGATGAAATACCTTTAAACCACCGATACATCCAATCTCTTCTAGTTCTCTCATTCACCGATAGATGGCGTTATAATTTGAATTGGAATTGGTTAGTATTCTTTATTCTATGGGAACTAGGATCTCGGATTATTTCTTATAAGAACGGATATACAGGGTGTCACAAGACCCATCACTAAGCCGAAGTCTATTTGTTTTACACATCATACCAAGTCATACTACGCGACAATAATACCTGGGAAACAAAATATTTTTTAAGCTTAAAAAAATAGACACATTTTATTAGCGGCAATGTATAGCGCGCGCTTGCAGAAAAAATTGGCGCGAGTTATGCATCGTACCTACGCCGGCCGTATCTACCTACACCGTGCCATGGTAATAATATCTAACAGTATTGTAACTCCATACAAACGCACGAAACTCGAGTTATACCTACGCGCCGCGAGCAGAGTACCCATTAGACTGGGCGGACTGTACCTACAGTACCCGCAGCCGCTATCGTGCCGCAGCTCGCATGCGGCGCGTCTGGTAGGTATATAACTCACGAAGACGGCCGAGTTACAATACTGTTAGATTATATTACCGTGACCGTGCGCCGCTGTGGCGGCAGTTTATGATCACGTAATCGCGCGGCCGAGGGGAATGACCTCGCAGCTGATTGATGGTAGGCATACACTACGTGTCGGAACTTTAAAGCCGTTTTTTTTAGGGAAATATTGAAAATTTTGTTTATGTTTATTTGGCAGAAAGTGTACATTTATCATTCTAAACACGATTTTGGAATAATTCGAAAAAAAAAGTCGTGACTTTGAGCCTCAATATCTCCTGAACCAGTAATTTTCCAGGTATGCCGCCGAAGTAAAAAATTATCGTAATAATTGGTACGATATGGGGTTTCAGTTTTCGTTAAGGGTCTTTTTACACCCTTGTGTGTGATTGTTTTTTGCCCTAGTATTATTACGTACCGTTATGACTAGCCGAGTTTTGGGTAGTTGTTTCTATCTTATAATATTCTATTTTGAAAGGAAAAAGAAAAATAAAGTTTATTTATAACTACAAAGTAATGTTACATTATTGGGTTGCCAATTACGCATAATATAATTGGATCAGAGTGGGTAGACCATTAGCGTAACTTTTCGGAAATACGAGTAAGTTCGCAAAATTAATGTTATTTTCAGTCATTACGAGTATGTTTTATTTGGTTTCGCTTGTTTCTATATTTTATTTAATATTAATAATCATGCCAGGTTGTTTTAAAGCTAGGAGCTGCCGTACTTCTGAACTTCTTTGTAAGTAATCACTTACGTAATTAGTAACATATTGTACCTAAATAAAATAGTATTGTTCTTAGGATATCTAGACTATATAATTAGGTACATTATGTAAGAGAAAGCAGATTTTGTTGGGTTTTTGCCAAACTAAGGCTCCCCTTACATTGAGCGTCAACGTCAACGCAGCGGCACCTTGGCGTCGACCCGGCGTCGAATCCGCGTAGACGCCGCGTCTACGTCGTGTCAGCCAAGTGTTCTTCAAAAGACAAAAGCGTACTCAAAGAACGCTCGGCTGACGTGACGTCAAAGCGGCGTCGACGACGAAGTGACGCTGCATTGCCGCTCTCGCCAATGTGAGGGCGGCCTAAAGTCTTGTATTTCTTTTCTCGTACTTAGTTATTGAGTTCCTTTCCTTGAAGTTTGTATATTCAATGTAGAAATGCTTCCAACATAATATGTGAATCGAATAGCAAAGTCTTGTTTTATCTTCAAAAAGTGTATGATATCGATATTGTAGCTTGTCATTGCATGCCCAAGAGCCCTCTGTCGTAAGACCAGTACCTTGAACCTACCAAGGTAGCGGTGTAGCATCTACGATCCGTTTATGCTGCCCAGCGAGAATAGAAGGTTGACGTCAGCATGGCTTACCATACTGTGGTACGCGATTGTATTAGTATTCACCAGTAGACTAGATCCTGCCTACTATGTGAAAAAAATTAAAGAAAGAAAAAAACTATTTATTTGTCACAGACACTGGACAAGTATAATATATAAAATCAAACATGGCAAGGCATAACAGTTATCTGTGACAGATAGGTACACACTCAGCTATACTGTCGCATTGTGGTAGTGTCCACAATAAAACGCTGGTATTCTGTGTGCACCTTAAATGCCGCACGGGCGTTAATCAGCACAATAATTAAAGTTACAATAATTTACTCATGTGTATCTAGACGACAAAACAATAATTAGGTACACAAAAACAGGATTAAAAAACAATAGTTATATAACAATACAAGAAAATAAAGTAACATAATACATACGCCGACTCAATTACTACGTTATTACGTCGACGTATGTATCACATCCATGGATTATATTTTCAAAGCATAAAGTCATGCGGCAGCGCGGGCGCGGGCGAGCGGAGTGCGGACGCGGCGCGTCGCATACAGCCGACGCACTAGCCCGCGCGCGGTGCTCTTATGTAATCATTGTTTACGTACTTATAAGATGGACAGTTTATTATAGTACATACTTATCATCATCATCAGCCTTTAACAGTCCACTGCTGGACTAGGCCTCCTTTGAAAGGAGGAATTGACTATACCACGCTGGCCAAACGGGTTGGTATAGGGTTTGTATCAAGTTTTCCTTCTGTTACAGTGCTATTCTCTGCATAATATGATAAAACCCTCACCCCCTTGATGAGTGGCTTTCTTCTACCGTACGATTCACACGCCATTTCCTGCCTCGTACGACCAAACTATGGAACCAGCTACCTGCAGCGGTATTTCCTAACCAATTCGACATTGGAATCTTCAAGAAGCGAGCATATTCCTTTTTAAAAGGTAGGCAACGCACTTGTAATCCTTCGGGCACTGCAGGTCTCTATGGGTTGCAGTGATTACTTACTATCAGGGGACCCACTTGCTCGTTTGTCTTCCTATGAAATAAAAAAAATATAATACGACATCATGTAATAATAATAGGCTAGATTAGAAGATAACACATAATTGTACTAGTTAAGCATGCTTCGAGAAAGGTCAATTGGACCCTGTTAAGCAGAAAAGATCCAACCAACATTTTTTATGAAATCGAGTTAAATACATAACCATAATCTGCTCGTCAAGTTTTATATATGCACAAAAGATCCAGGCAGTTTGATGACATTTACCCTAGAATCCTTTTACCATGCCAAAGGTACCATCACATAATTGTAACTTGTGAAAAAATCAAAAAAGAATCATGTTGCTTGAATACATGTTTAGTATAGGATTTAAGGTCTTTATAAGATTCATGACGCGTGGATCTATTTTGCTTTTTTGTTTTTCAATAAAAGTCTATAGCTGGTGGAAAAATATCATGGCTCAAAACGAAAGAAATACCTACTCATAAAGAAAATAACATTATTTTCTTTGTTTTTCTATCACACATACTATTCTAACATATTGTGTTAAAATAGTACACAGGTCTTTGGTAGGCGTACACGGAAACATAGGTCCAACGCGCAGAGGCCCTTTGAGAGTTTAATCTAGGATTTGATGTGGGACACCTAATGAGGAGCCTCTATAACAGCACTATGAAGTACAGCCATGGATTGGCCGCATCAGGTGTAGGAGTATTGCTACTTGTATGGCAATTAATTACTCTGGGCTACTGTGGTGGGGGTTCAATGTATTAGTTAATATGGAAACTATGGATGAAAACCGGGGTCTGCCTTAAGTACTCTTGTAGTACGTCGAAATGGGGCAGACGGTGACACGTCGACTCACTAGACAGATGGGCCCTCTCTTAATAGCCACCAAGGTAAACAAAGTCTCCTATAAAGGCAGACAGAGGGCAACACCGTTGTGAGTGGCTAGGGGGTGTAGAGCGGTGCGGCAGCGGTTTCGCCATCGCGGGTCTCCTGACCCGGAGCGGGTTTCTCCGTAATTACGCCCTTGAAAATGATACTTTCACCCCCGAGCTAATAGCTCTTGCGACTTTCCTCTGGCCGGCCGACTAAGGCAAACCAGAGTTGAGAGTCCTGCGGGCACTCCTGGAAATCCACTCCAACCAGGCAGTTAAGGCAAGCCGGAGACGAGGCCCTGACCGACTCCCCGAAGTGTTCTGGACGACTGTGTCGCCACACGTAATCAGCTCACCACAAAGCTGCGGCTTGTAAACTTTCATCTTGTAAAACTGTTTTTGTTTATATCACAAGATGAAGGTGAAGTTTAAAAGCTTCTACTTAGCTCTCCAAAATTGCGTTAATCTCATTTTGAGATAACAACTGCCCCAGAGGGGTTTATTACTTTATTATAATAATTGATATTACTAATAATATCAATTATTATAATAAAGAAATAAACCAGATTATACCAGATATATTCGTTTATTTCAACCTTTTAAAAAGATACCACTAATAAACTAAATATTTTCGTATTTTGCATAAAAGATCCAGAGGTATATTTTGAGTGATTACTTAAAGTATTAATATAAAAATGTATATGAATCTACATTCAAAGTAATGTTTATGTAATATTTTATTACGTGACTAAATTTCATGTAGTTATGGCATAGCCCTATTTTAAAATTCGCTGTCAAACTTTGAACTGCATTTACTCAAAAGTGTGCAAACGTCAGTTGGATCTTTTCTACTTAACAGGGTCCAATTAAGCTGGTAGGTACTTTTCAATTGATGAAAAAAGAAGTCATGTCAGTCCCACGTATGAAGACTAGCCCCTTACGTTCCAATTTTTATTTATGTATAAAAAGAAGCAATTCACAGAATAAATACTACCAAGTTTCAAATGTATAGTCCGAATAGTTTCGGAATGAATTAGCTGTGTCATACGAATGGACAGACATACAGTTTCCCTGTCTCTCTATTTGTCCGGCATAATCTTTGGAACGGCTTAACTGATTTTAAAAAGTCTTCGGCTGAGAGATAGAAGATTTTGTAGGACTATACACGCTGATTTTTTATTGGTTTAGGAAAAAAAAACCTCACGTTGGAAAAAATTTCTACTATTCATATTCAAAATCAAAATTTACCTACCACGTAAAATAAAAAAGTTATAAACGTCCAAAACTCTAGAAAATACGTAGTAATGCGCGACTCGATCGTCGATCGTCTCGTCGGCGCGCTGTAGGTACCTAAAAACAGCTGTTGACGTCGCGCGGCGAGGTCAACAGCTGTTTTAGGTACCGTACAGCGCGTGTAACAGTAGGTAACTACCTACCCATAAAACACGTATCAGTCAGCAAAGCACTTCTACTGGGGCTATACTAACGAGAAATGCCATTAATTATTGCTATAATGTACGTTAACCTTAGGTGTAGCCACGATTTAACGTGATAATTTGACAACGGCATTAACATTAGCGTTTGGCGTTTTTATCGCCAATGATGGGCATTCACGTTGACGTTTTAGTCACCTACTTTAAAAAATATCGCAATAGTTATCGCGCTAGCAGACATTGACGTTAGCCGGTAGTGAGGCAGGCCCCAGCATAAGAAATAGGTACGGATGGATAGTGATACCTAATTTACGTACTTACAAAACACAAATTAATTACGATGACAACTTCATTAAATTTAAGCACATACCTAATAATTAAAATAATAAACACATGTAACTAAATAGCTGTACCTACCTATTCCTTCGTAAGTCAACAGAAATAAGCTGTGGGTTCACGCAATCATAATAAACTAGTGGACGAAAAGTAGAACTTATTGTTATTTACGTATTAATCGTCGGTACATAATCATTTTCAATAACTAGTAAAAGCCGAATTTAGGTATTTACTTATTTCTGGCGTGTTTAAAACATGTTATCAACGATGGTATTCACAACAATGAGTATAGCAAATCACTTACCTTTACAGTCTTCTGCTTACATCACAATCAATTTACACATTTGCACACACATGTTTCTCGCGTTCTCGCGACTCCGTTTCTTCTTTGTACACAAATCTTATAACGTTGATCCACTAATAAAACCCTATGGAGTCAGGTCAGGTTGCGGCCTATCAATCCACTAGCGAACACATCAGTATTGTAATATCCACGATTGTAGTTTAATTACGTAACACGGACACTGAGCACGGTAATATAATCTAACAGTATTGTAACTCGGCCGTCTTCGTGAGTTATATACCTACCAGACGCGCCGCATGCGATAGCGGCTGCGGGTACTGTAGGTACAGTCCGCCCAGTCTAATGGGTACTCTGCTCGCGGCGCGTAGGTATAACTCGAGTTTCGTGCGTTTGTATGGAGTTACAATACTGTTAGATATTATTACCGTGCACCGAGTGACGGGAGCGTGTTAAACGACTGTCCCATTGACCTAATTTCTTAAGACTGAAGGTCAACTTGCGCCCGCGCCGCACGGGGCGCACCCCGCCGCGAATAAATAAAATATTGAAAGTGAATGAAAAAAAATATTAAAAGTCGTTCAGAGTGACTCTTCTCCGTTATTTAATAAATAGATTGGTAGTTAGCGAAAACAACACTTATAAAAAATATACAGTAATATTCTACCTACTAGAAGGATGCCCGCAGTTACGCTAGCACATTTTATTTTAGGTTAATCGTTTCAGCGCGATCCCGAGGAAATTTCGGTCAATTTCTTCTGCTTATTGCACTCTTACGGTTCCCAACGAACAAGCCACTGGTGCTTAATAGTTTATGCTGTGCCTTCTCTGTCAGTCAGTCAGTAACGCATGAATTTTATATACCTGCAGAATATTTTGGTGTAGCTTTAGAATATTGTTATCCTTCAGGGTTCTTCAATTTCTTCTTCTCGTGTTGACGGCCACACAGGGCTGAGAAGGTCAAAGGCAGATGCTTCATAGATAAGTTAATATTTTTCGAAGCTTTTAGACTCAATGAACACAGTGGATAGACCGAATAGCAGAGATAGCCTAGTGGAGAGACCGGCGAAATGCTACTCAGAGTGTCTCGGGTTCGAATCCACGGCGCGCACCAATTAATTTTCGAAGTTATGTGCGTATTAAATTGTTAATTATCGCTTGCTTAACAGCGAAGGAAAACATTGTGGGGAAACCTGCATATCTGAGCGCTCTCCATAATGTTTTCGAGAGACATGTGAAGTCTGTCAACCCGCACTTGGTCAGGGTGGTGGGCTATGGCCTTACCCTTCTCATAGTGAGAAGAGGCCCGTGCACAGCAGTGGGACAGTTTATTTATAGGGCTGATGATGATCCTAGTGAAATAACAGTTTAACAGCGGCAATCCAATTCAGCGACTTTTATAGTTATAAAAGCCGCTGAATTGAATTGAATTTCAACCTCTTAGTGTTATGATCAATCTCAGAGGTTAAAAGTTCTTTCATAATTACTACATTGCATAAAACAGTTTTCACAAAAACTATAATTTACCTGAACAAACCTATACACGTCAAGTAGAAAATAGCTCGCAGTATTTGAGAGCAAGTTTTGGTAGCTTGAACAACAGTTCAGCGGGATTCACATATGCTGAGTGAATTTGAAAAATATTAAACACTTAAAACTGAACTTCGCCTTAAAGAGTACGAGCGCTTTTACACGTACTTCAAATACTAAAAATATTTTAATATATTCTGAGCGTTTCTAACTTCAATTATGATAGATTACCTTAGGCATCGCTTTAGAATCCTATAAAATGTGAAACACCCATCCTTGACAGCGCGGTCGCTGAGCTTCAATAATTTTTGCCTCTTCAGGAAAATGAGAAGTATTCATTAACCAGCAATACAAAGTCTTCATTATTTAAAGCTGGTAATGCTTCATTGCACGTGATCAAATCAAAGAAGTACATAAACTAGGTATGTAAATGAGTTCAAAATAATAAAACATTGAGGTGACGTCCACTATACTCGTAATAGTGACAAATTGAAAACCATTTGTCCGGTATAAATCGTTTGAAGACACCAAAAATCTCGCAACAAAAACATTTACACATCTTCATCCTGAAGCTCTTACTTAATCATTTCCTTACAACTAAATCCAAACAATGGTATCCCAACAAATTGTTCTATAGCAGCAGCCATCAATAGGCCATCAAGGAGAAGCAAGTCATCTCCATGATGGATGTCCGATCAAACGGCGCAATTTTTCAGATCCGCCCTACATCTTAAACTGAAGATGAGATGAGATGACATTTCGATTGGCCAGCTAATCATCGTGAATTTTTGGACGGTCATATTTTGTGTTTTGTTTGGGGGAACCATTTTGTAAATAGTCGACCATGGGTTAATTTTAAAATTCTGTGTAAAAACCATAGGCTGTTTTAGTTTAAGACGTCTGCGTAATATACTATGGCATGGTAAAGAGCAATTACTATTTAAAGTAGCGGTATCGCGGTGGGGAGAGTAATAAATTGCCACACAGAGCTTGAACTTTGATGTTTCTCCACAAGTGAGATTCATTTGATATAACAGAAGACGGCACGAATGGCATAGTCGTTTAAAGAGCTCGTCTCACTGCTTTGCAATGCCTCAATTGGAGTATTTTAAATCTTGATTTGTCTCAATTGGTAAGTAGTACTTTGTGGGAGATCTGCAATCTGAACTACAGTTACAGATAGGAGACGTGCAGTTCTAAAGATAGATCTTTGAGAGCTCCACGTCTTCTGTCTACATTATTATTCACAAATTGTGGCCAGAAATATTCAAAGTTATGCAATAAGCAACTGCGATACGCTAGATGAAATACTTACTTAAACTTTAAAATCACGTTAGGTTTGTAAATATTTCATTCTTGTAAGCAGCATGAAGACTTTAATAAACATTGTTGATCACACAAATATTTGTAGAGAATAAGGTGAAACTTACAATAATAAACACATAATTGGATTTTAAATTGAGTATGCTACATAGGATTTATAATGCATTAACAGAAAAACAAACTATTTTAATATTTATGTTACGCATCTCAATCGTGAAATTATATGAAAATAAAAATGTGCGCCTAACCCGAGGCAAAACTTGAAGGCAAATAAAAGTTGTTCATCACCTTTATTTTCAAATTATTGTTTATAATTGCTATGTTTTTTAATTTTTTATACTTACTTTATTATTTATATGTTCTTGTATTATCAAATGTATGTATTTTTAAACTATGTATATATGTATTACGTTTATGCTACAAAAGTTCTTCTTCACTCACTTCTACAATACACCAACTTTTAATCTCTGCACCACGCGAAGGTAGACTGGTAGAGAATGCCTAAGGCATTAAGTCCGCCTTTATACGCTTCAGTGTATATAAAGTTAAAAAATAAATAAATAAAAAGTAATTGAGACGCGTAAATAAATGTGAGTATGTATACATATGCGCAAATGTTTGAATGTACTGCATATTGTACCTTTAGGCATATAACTATAATTCAAATAGATTACCACAATGTCAGCAGAATATTACCCTTTATTCAATAGTATTTTTTTCTGAAAAGAATAACACACATCTAAAACTACATTGCAATTAAAAAAATTGCGTACGATGAAAGCAGGCAGAACATCTGCTCTCAGTTTGATATTGTTCAATTAACGATTCCAACTATTGCATCTTCGATTCCAGTAAGTCACTGATGACTTTATTATGTTTCGTTTTATAACAAGTTTGATAAAATATATATTATTATTTTCGTTCAAGGGCGATACTTACCCTTGATTTTGCTCAGGTGGCTTTTTTTAGATGAAAGGTGTATTTATTTTAATAAGTATAAGCATAGCTTTAAAAGCTGAAAGATGAACAATTTATTTTCTACACTAATATTATAAAGAAGAAAAAAAATGTATTTTTGTTTGTAATGGATAAACTCAAAAATTACTAGACCGATTTTTTTAATTCTTTCACCATTAGAAAGCTACATTATCTGCGAGTAACATAGGCTATATTTTATTTTAGAAAAAATAGATCACCATAAGATATTTGGGGTTTTCGGGTACGCGAAGTAGTCCCCTTAGGACGTGGGTGAAACTGCGGGAAACGGCTAGTCTTAAATATTTTTATTTAATAATTATATTAGTAGGTACACATCTAGCTATAATGTGTTACTAAGGAGTCCGTGGCACAGTCCAGACTGCTTGAATCTCTAGATCCGTAAGTTTAAGCGATTTTTTTTCTTTTTGAATTGAGACAACTCCCGCACTCCCGCGACACAGGATTTAGTCCTACTAAATCCTTTGTCGCGGGGGACTTTACAAGCATATAACTAACGAGGACAATGAACACCCAGATTCGAAACAACAATTTATGGATCACACAAAGTGTTGTCTCGTGTGGAAGTCAAACCCACAATACTCGGCGCAGTGTCAAGCGGCGAGGCGGCCGCTTAAACCACTACGCCAACCGTGCAGTCGAACTTTGTCACCAGTTGGTCAAACAGTCGGATCAGGCTGTCATAAAGGTCTTTGAAAGTCATAATGGTACTCTAGTTGCCACAGTTATTGTGACATAATTCTTAGTCCCTGATTATTTCTATTTCTTTGGATGAGTAGGGTAATATTATCTAATACCACATCATACTAAATTACAACGTGGTCCTGGGATCCAACGCGAAACTCTTCAAAGCCAGCAAGAAAAGCTCATGATAATCTCCAATTCGCTTGACTCTGTCTGCAATATTGTAACATTCTGTTCAACATTAAATTTATCCAATTTATAGGCCCAAATAAAATCACCAGTAGAAGCCAAAATATACAAGCATGTTGTGAATTATAATGCAAGCAGTTCGGAAGGCAAGGTAAATATCCTCCTGCAACTTTTGCTCCGCATTACACAAATGAGAGTATATTTCTTGCTGCACTACACTGTGGGCCGAGAAAAGTGCACAGTTTTCTTTTACTACCTAACATTAGCGCAGTTACTTTTTGTGTTTAAAGTGAATCGGAATCATAACGATACCTTTAAGGAGTTGAATTTAAGTGAATTTTGTATGTGTTCTTGCTGTGTCTGTAAAACTTGTGTGACAGTTTTACAAGTGACAATTTTGGCAAGTACAGAACTGATGTGCTAAGAGACACAATAATTTCATTTTATATATTTTTTTTATTTCACCGTTGTTCTTACAAACAATAAAGGCTTTGTTTTATATTAGTCTTTGCATTTAAAATCGAGAGCGCAGTATACTTTTTTTATAAACTCGCGAGTCGCTGTATCCCCGAAGGGGTAGGCAGAGGTGTAATATTACACTCACATTTCGCCATGCAATTTTGCGAGCCTATTGCCGCTACCGGGCACATCACCAGACTCCCTGCTGCTACTGAGAATTTGATAAAACCCAGTTACACATTTGCCCGACCCGGGAATCGAACCAGAGACCTCCGATCAGCAGTCGCAATCGCAACGCTATCCTCTGGACCACGGAGGCAGGCACAGTATGCGTATAAATATAAAACAACCCATTTTATACCACAAACAATTCAAATTCAGCTTGAACTTTCAGGCTCTAGGACAGTTTTTTTCGTAATATGGAGTGTAGTATAATTTTTTGTTTTTCATTTCTTTATGTACAGAATTCAAAAATTCACACAAGGATCCAAATGTACGCCACAACACCTTACTGGTCAATTGCCAATTTACTGTCGTTTTTAAGGTGAGGTAAACATTTTTTTTTGGTACTTTGACTTTGTGTAAAGAAGAGTACGAGTACGAATATTAGAGTGAAAGAATGTGTTATTTGTAATACCTGCTAAACGTTTAAATAAAAGGAAAGAACAATAGTTGCAATTTTCTTATACATGGCACATACTTGCTGTGAATAAGAACCTCTCCTTTGAGCGTAAGCTAATAATCTAATCTCATTTAATAATTATAAGATTTTTGCTTTCAATCTCAAAACGCTCAATGATGAATGAATCTGAACCGTACACATGCAACTTTATATCAACCCTAAAAGTATCACGGATTTATTTATAACATCGGCATCAGCTGACCCAACAAATAGTCGGATCCTAAAATGATACATATAAATATTTTCTGCTCAATTCCTGCCAGAAATTCATTTTAGCAACTGTTGCGATGCAGCATAAGCCTAAATAAATAAACTCGCTGGCTCGTATCTCATCCCAGAACTAATATCAGCCTTGTGTAAACGTAGTGCGCCAAAATTGCTGAAATTGCGCCTTGGGCGATACTTTTGCAAGTAAGTGTACGAAACGGCGGCAAGACGAAATGGCTTCTTGGTTTTTCTAACGGTTGAATTTTTAAGGTCCAACGGCTGTGAGTACTGTGACATGCAAGTTGGATGATGCTTGTTTTTAGTTCACGTTGCCTAGTTTTGATGGCACCTATGTGTCACTTTGGTAAAGAATAATATGTGTATGATACGAGTAATATTATTTAGAATTCATGTTGAAATATGCGTGGCATATTTTATGTGAAGCTTGAGAATATAAGGATTTCAATGCGCTACTTGAGGACCGTCATCATCATCATCATCAACACTTTATATTGTCCCACTGCTGGGCACGGGCCTCTTCTCACTATGAGAAGGTTAAAGCTTATAGTCCACCACGCTGGCCAATTGCAGGTTGGCAGACTTCACATGTCTTTCAAGAACATTATGGAGAACTCTCAGACATGCAGGTTTCCTCACGATGTTTTCCTTCACCGATTAGCAAGCGATAATTAACAATTTAATACGCACTTAACTCCGAAAAGTCATTGGCACCGATACCATAAAAATGAGGCTGTAGTTCTAGATCATGTATATCGTGAGCCTAAAAAGGAATTTTTAATTTTTAAGTTACGATTTCTAAGAACAGCATTCCTTATACAAATAAAACTATTTCGAGGAAACTTGAATGGAAAGTCTTCAGAAAATAAAAGCCTTTTTTACTCTGCTCGAAGAATATAATTATAATTTTCTATAGGCAATTTTCATTCTTGTTTCGTACTGGAGCTAGTTACAATGCACTTCTTAATAGAGAATATGCACGCAAAGTATTGTTCTTAAAAAATAACGTAATAAAACTATACAGACCAATTACATGTTTGTTTTATAATAAATCAATATTTAAGCTGATTTATTAAATGGATGCCTACTATACCGGAAATAGTTAGCGCAAATCTTGCTTGGAAATATTTTATAAGATTTTCAGTGCCTTGGGTATTGTAGCAGTAGCAACAGATAATGATGAGTAGTACGGATTTAATTAGCAATTGATAAATGCAAAGATTTAATTAGCTATTGATAAACAAAAAACTTTGAGGACATCTAAAAGTCACTGGTCAGAAGATGGCCGGACATTCTTAATAAAACGTGGCAAGGGGATGGGGCGGCTGAAGATTAGTACCTGTGTATATGGAAACTTGGAGAGCATTCAAGGACGCCTATGTTTAGCAGAGGTGTCTCTGCCACCATGATTAAAGGGTACCGATAGATACTACGCAGAAAAGGTATGATTCAAAATCTCGAATTGCGCTAGTAGTCATCGAATAGTCACCAATATCTTTCAGGTCACGTTTGTATGATCCACCTTACCTGGTCAGAGGATTCTCCGTCTAGTTGGACGAACCCACACCTTGTTCCTCAATATCTTGCTTCTATTAAAACTACTATTCCCATACATGTTCATCGCAGTAACAAGCTTAACTATAAACGTACTACGGTAATGAAGATACGATATCACCTCATAAATTCTATACAACGAGGCTTTTTATAGCTTGCTTCCAACGTTACCGCTGCATACGTAAACTACCGTAAACTGATATAAAATATATACACTGCAATCTCTTTAGTGTTGTTTTAGTTATTAGTAATTATACGTTATATGATTTTGTTGCATTTGATTGTAAAATGGCTTTGGTTTCAAGGCATCAAAGATCACGATATTGATTATTATTAACGATTCACTCCCAGTGTTTAGGTTGTAACGGTCAAAGTGTTGGTAAGGTATGCAAGCGAATGTTAGTATTTATTCTTACTTTTACTAAGTTGGTAAACATTTACCATATTGAAATTATTGCCTTATGATCTGGACACACTCAGTTCCACTACAATAGAAATTTTGAGGTATCTCTCACCTATTATTATCAATAGTAAACGTAAGAGAATATACAGAAAAGTCTTTCTCCACTATCAGAAGAGAACCTGAACTCCGTCAGAAACAACGCGTAAGGTAAGAAATAAAATTTGTAAAGTCGTGCCTTAGTTGGAGGTATAAAAATTCACCAGCTCTAGTAATCCGGCACATACTTAAAATATCCCATTTGGAGAACCAAAACTTATAAAAATAGTGTTTGTTACGGTATAGGTCGACCTATGTAGATCTTACATTTTGTGAGTGAGACCTAAGATTCAATAGTTAGAAAGTAAGGTAAGGTTACTTGGGTAAGATTTGTAAAGATTTGTAGCTGCGAAATTGTGCTACATTTTCGAAAAATTACCTTTAAAGTTTGGTATATCTAAGATCTGTTTACTTTATTTCGAGATTTCGTAGTAACATCATGCAAATGTAGGAAAACACAATCAATGTCTATATTAAAAACTAATCAATGAGTTACCAGTGCATTGATGTTTGAACACAGGTGTTTGAGCTCACGAACTACTTGAATTAAGAGAACTTTCGGGAGTAGAAATTCAATTTCGATGCCGCGTTTGCGGAAGGAATGAACATTCAATAGGTAATGATTGAAATAATTTTATTGAAACGATGTTTACCGTGGAGAATAAAATGTTCGAAACATACAATTTATTTCACTTCTGGGAATTTCTGAGTATTTGATCAATCTGAAGTTAATGAACAATGCCCATTTCTGACCCAGTTTGGAACTCATGAACACAATAGAGTTTCAATTTGCTGTTGAAAAATCCTTTTTATTTATAACTTAATTTATAGACATTATTAAAAGTGTGTCGGGAAACTTATTCAATAAATATGTTTAAAGAGATGTGTTATCGTCTAAATAGCCAAAACGTAATAGATCAGAAGTTGCCAGTAAAAAAAAACATAATATTAAAGTAAAGTAAAGTAAATTATCACTTCTTCTTAATCGATTTCCCGTTTTAAGTACTCAAAATGATTTTAGTGACTAGCACATCTTTAATTGGGCCTTACACATTTTTATGTGGGTTTTTGAAGGTATATACACGATTTACTACAAATAAGTTTGATTTTGAACCAAATCTATAGATTGACATGCGGACGCCAGCAGCTACGCCTGATTTTTTTTTAAATTTACCCGTTTTGGCCGATCCCGTGGGAATTTCGGGAAATCCCTTCTTAGTGCACCCATACGGTCCCCAAGGAACATACATGCCAAATTTCAGCTTCCTGCGCCCAATAGTTTCGGCTGTAGCGTGTCTGTCAGTCAGTCAGTAACGCAAGGATTTTATATATTAAGATAAGTTGATAACCTATGTCCAAAATCTATATCGAATATTCAATATCATTTAAAAACTGCAAAATGGCAATACTTTTTTGACTGTTAGTAAATGTCAATAATGTCATATTCATTTTATTTTGTTTGTTATTTGCCCGTGCGCATTACGAACACAGAACACTTATACTCAGAGAGAAGAATGACAACTTCATACAAAATTTGTGAGGAAATTTCTCCTTGGCGTCTAGCGCCATTTATTTGTCGCCCACACTAAACTATTGTAAACGTCATATACCTATATAATATGTATATCTATATATTAGCTTCTTTACTGTGGGTTTAAAATAGGAAGCACTGTATTTTTCGAAGAGTTCCTTGAAGTTGATGTGTATGCCGATTTAGATTTGTTTTCTATAGAAACTGATTATTAATAAAATCAACGTTCCACATCTTCAAATAAAACTACCAAAAAACACAGTTTAGAGTTCAATATGTCACTTCATTATATGTCACTTCATTACAAGAGATTTATTTGTTAATAGAACAATACATACAAATCTTAAAACAATGTAAGAGTCACTTTCTCAAAACTGGAGTCTATATCTCACAAAATAACACTGGATTTCACAAAATACACTAAAACGGAGGAACAAGGTGGTTGATTCAACGTTTTTAATGCAGGAAAAATCAAATCAGTAGTTGCTATACCGTTTCCCCATTATCGATGTCTCTGTATCTCGTAGATCTGAGTTGACCGACCCTGATTACGAATGCTTTTTTATGTTTTTGGATCTCTTTTACGACTTTTGGCATTTTCTTTTGTGTATCTATCTCTACCAAATGATTAACACAATCCTTTCTACTCAAAACTACGAAATATTTAACTATCCTAATAAAAGTATGTACATACTTAATGTTTATTGAGCATATAAAAGTACCTTTTTTAATAAAATTATAGTTGTGGCGGGCCTCTAATCAATCTCAAAGTGCTAGTTTAACAGTATTTTATCTAATTCAATAACAACTACCATAATTTTTGACTGTCTACATCTGGGCCGGCGTCTCTAAGAAAAATGGGCATTGTTCTTTAACGATACGTTCTAGTACGCAATTGGACTTTGAAAGTCGAAATGAAACATTAAATTTAACTTGGAAGGTAATAGAACCGTCTTTTAAATAATAATATTTATAGAGAAGAAAGACATTGCAACACTCAAAAAAATTAAATCATAAATAATATTAATATACAACCTAGACAACTGTGTTCTGTGCGTACCACGACATATAGACGAACATACATATATTGTGTAAGTCTGTGTCCTCGACCGATTCAATAAAAAATCGGTGGTTGAAATCTTTAAGAATACATACATATTTCTACCTTAAATATCTTCGTTAATGTCTCTACGCTAACGAACCCATTTAATAAATATATATGAAATATAGGAGTTTTCAGAAAGTAAAAACCAATAATTTCTAAACTTGACTTCAAATCTTAAAGAGCTATTCAACTCATCCCCAAGAATCCCTGGAAACATCACTCAAGTGTGCGCAATTTTGTCTCGCAGTTGGACGTCGTAAAACGAATTTATAAACCGAAACCCATTTTCCATTAAAAGGTTTTGTTATTCCTTAGAGGACGAAGGATTGTCATGATAGGGCTGCAAAACGTTTATCTGTCGTCGAAAGTTTAACTAAGAATAATTTCGTGGTAATTTTAAGAGGGACGTAACATTTGGTACTGTTTTGCTAATTTCCTCCTGTCTTACAATTAATGAGGTTGTATTTTTTAAATCTTTTGAGAATTTCAATTAAGGAGTGGAATCTATTGTTGTAAATTGTGAATTCGTAGTTTCTTGCGTTGGTTTAATGTGTGTTTGATTTCGCTGGTTAATCTCACAATGTAAACAATGTGAGCTCTGTTAACGTTATGTAAAATAGAACTTTAAAATGTGATAGAATTTGCACCGGCTTGTTTGTTGCTGATACCTGTATTGTTTTTTATTTTCATTTTAACGTATGGTTGTATACGGAGGTACTGCACATACCAATTTATATAAAAGATGAACAGCCCGCAACGAAGTGGAGATCGCACGAGTTACAAGACTTTCGAAGAGAAACGTGTCGGTCACCGTTTTAGTATAGATGGATCGGTCACGAGAATTCATACCTCTTCGGATAACACTTTAAGCAGTCGGTCCTGACTGTCATGACCTGACGGACATATCTCAGTTGTTATTAGAAGTCAGTACTCTCAAATATTCTCACACATATACATAAGCAACCTCTTTGGTTGACTTTGGTCAGTCAGCAGTAGTCGTTGGAAGCCTAACATTTGGTCATGTATTTTTTGTCATGCCAGTTAGTAAATCCCGGGCTTCGGGACAAAAGTTTTGAAAACAATGTTACGTATTAAATTGTGTCTAAACTGTAACTAAACTAAACTTTGTTAATAAACAATGTTTTGGCAGTGATAAGGTAACCATATTAACCACATTACCATCTTGCTACTGGATGGTGTCTCTTCCAAAATTATCTTAATTACAAAACACAAATAGCAAAATATTCCCATGTCCCACAATTTGCTCCATATTTCGCCCTACACATTTGAGGTTACCCAAATAGCTGTAAGACGAAGTAAAGGTATAATTAACGAGTGAACGAAACGAAATTTTGACAGTTTTACGACACCACTCTACGTAAAGACTGGTTTTTGATCGTGCGCAGTGGTCCATTAAATCATTGTTAATTTTCCTAATTAACGTAAGTAATTTTGTACTAAACTTGAGGCAATTTAGGAAGGAATTAATTACGAAGTACCTTTATTTTTGGTATCATATGCTCAATTCTTATGTGGGACAAAGATGCGTATGTATCTTTATGTTTGTTGTTTTCCTGAATTGCACCGTAATTCAAAGATAAGAGCAAAGTATGATTTCTAAAAGTGACCGACTTCTAACAATACTTTTGCTTAGTAATATTTATGTAAAGAGACTATATCGTGTAAATATTTGAAAATATAGGTACAATACCTTATATCCCTGTCGACATTTTGCCATGGGTTACACGAGTCGTCGTTACGACATGACATTCTATACTTTTACTTTCAAAAAGTATAAAAATACTTTTTAAATAATTTTGGCATAAATATGTGATTTAATATTTTTTGTGAACTATTGAATGTTCTCGTCACATATTATGTATTATAATTTGATAAAGGAAAAAGCAAAAGTGTTCATCTATGATATGATGTTATATTAAAATGTTTTCTTAAGGCTTCTTACCACATTTCATGCATGAAAACATTTCAAAGTATTAAGTACCTACTTTTGGTTTCTACATTGTTATAAATTGTGAGTCACAGGTACATAGCCTTTTACAGCTTGCATGACTAGTTTTAACCTTAAAAGCTACCTACTCTTGTTACTTTATTTTCTTATTATACTTTACATATTCGTTAAACCTTCATCAGTTTTTGAAAATCTCAAAATTAATTAGTATTAAGTTAAACACTAAGTTCTATAATAAGTTACGCTTTGATTACCAATCGCGCCCTAACACTCAATCTTTATCACTCAAACCTACATGGCATACGCATATCAAAATCACAAACCTTCAAACCACATATACTTTTACACACTCACAGACACACACACTCACCCTCATCCACACACAAAGTAAGAATACGAATGTAATAACGTTATCCTGCATCTATAAAACATATCTAAATGGATAATACTTTACTCACTTTGAAAGACATCGATAATTCTGAAATAGCTCAAGTTTTTGATTGTGATATTGCTGACTTCTCTAAGCATATAGCGCCTTACTCTCCCGGCTTTGCAATTGTTTCGCAGAACATTAGATCTGTCTATTCTAATTTCGATGATCTTCAATTAAATGTACTCAATCTTAAAACGGATATTGATTTGGTCATCCTAACCGAATGTAGACTGAACTCAAATAAACTAATACCTCAAATAACTAACTATAACTCGTACCAAACTACAAACCATCTAAATAAGGCTGACGGAGTAGTCGCGTATATTAAAAGCAGTCACAAAAATCAAACAAGAGAAGTAAAGTTAGTTCATGCGTCTTGCTTGGAGATTTATGTTACGCCTGACATTATAGTTATTGCAATTTATCGATCTCCTTCAACTACGAACGCAGACCAATTTATTAACTCGTTAAACAATCATCTAGTCAATCTTGCATCAACTAAAACTATAATAATCACTGGAGACATAAATATTAACCTAATATACAATGAAAATGAGCTGTCACACGAACGTACAAACCGACTTAACTATCTTAATATGTTGGCAATGCATGGTCTACTCCCTGGACACTCGCTTCCTACGAGATACAAAACTTGCCTTGACCACTTTATAATAAAACTAAAGCCTGGTAACCAAACTGCAACCATTGCAGTCATTCACACGACCATTACTGACCATTTCATGACCTTTTTAAAAATTTCAACCCATACTAATTTAATCAAATGCTCAAAAACAAAAACAGTTTTCAATTCGGAGAAAGGCCTTGAATTTTTCAAGGCCAGTAATCTATCAGACCTATTAAAACTACATAGCCCTAACACCTTTACGAATAATCTAATTGATATATTACAAAATTGCATCACACTTAGTACAATTACTATGAATATACCTGTGAAAAATAGACTTCTAAAGTCATGGATGACAATTGGCTTGCTGCGGTGCATTATAAACAGAAATCGTATGCAAAAGAAACTTAGGCTTGATACATACAACGAGGTGCTTAATATCACATATAAAAGGTATCGTAACTACTGTTGTACCATTATTGAGAAACAAAAACGTAAACATGACAGAGATCAACTTTCTAAAGCTTTCAGAAATCCTAAAAAAACATAGGCTATCATTAATGACATCACACAACGCAAACCTAAAAAACTATTAATGTGGAACTGCTAGATATACTCACAACCCCACAACACGCTGTTGACAAGGTTAATGACTACTTCTGTAACATAGGCAAACTTCTTGCTGAAAACATCTGAACTTCTCAGTCCTCAATAGGAAATAATATCAAGCCTGACTCATCCTCGGTAGACAATCCTTTGGCCACATCTTTTGTTCTTCTCGACACAGACCCCGACGAAGTTCGAGCCACGCTGATGAGCTTGAAATCAGATAGTTCCCCTGGTTGGGACAAAATACAAGTCAACTTTCTAAAATCTGCACATGAACAAATTGTACCAATCATAACCCATTTAGCCAACATGTGCTTCAAGCAGGGACTTTTCCCCGACGCTTTGAAAGTAGCCCTTATAACACCTGTGTACAAATCAGGAGATAAGTCTGACCCGTCCAACTATAGACCAATTTCGGCCCTACCATCCATTTCAAAAATACTTGAGAAGCTTATAAACACACGCTTGATAAAATTTCTAACTAAATATAAAATACTTTCGCCTTCTCAGTTTGGGTTACGACAGGGCAAGTCTACCGAGTATGCAGTTCTAGCACTAACTTCTGCTTTGATAGACGGTGTAGATGGTGGAGCCAAATGTCTAGCTGCTTTTCTTGACCTCAAAAAGGCCTTTGACACAGTGTCTGTCCCTTTACTTTTACAGAGGCTAGAACAGATCGTAATAAGAGGGCCTGCTCTTGAACTTTTCAATTCCTACATCAACAATCGCAAGCAAAGGGTTAAAATTGCAATGTACACCAGTTGCGAGTCAAACGTCAACTTCGGCGTCCCCCAAGGCAGTGTTCTTGGCCCGACCTTATTCTTTATCTACATTAATAACCTCTGTGACATGAAGATTGATGGCGGGCTGATTTTCTCATACGCCGACGATACTGCCATTATCTTCACTGCTAAGACTTGGGATGATGTTCGAAGGTTGGCCGAGCGTGGCCTCGCGAAGATAGCAGTCTGGCTAAACCATAGTCTCCTCACACTAAATACCTCCAAATCCAACTACATCTGTTTTACTAAGTATAATAACTCGCAACCGTCTCAAGATTTCCAGTTAAAAGTCCATAACTGCCTTAACCCTACTACTAGCAACCACGGCTGCTCTTGCTCAAAAATTGACAGGTTACAATATACCAAATATCTAGGTGTTGTGATTGACCAGCGCCTGTCTTGGCATATGCACACCGAACTTATTATGAAAAGAGTTAGGAAGCTGATATGGACTTTTAAAACACTGAGACATGCAGCTATAAAGCAACTTCTGAAGCAAGTATACATATCACTGGCCCAATCTATCCTCATGTACTGTCTGTCTTGCTGGGGAGGGACAACAAAACCAAAATTCTTGGAGCTTGAGAGGGTGCAGAGAACCTTAATTAAGGTCATGTTCTTTAAACCCTATAGGTATCCCACCCACAACCTATATCTATTCTCAGGCCTTTTGTCTGTGAGAAAGCTTTATTTGCTTCAACTTATCTTAAAAAAACACACATCACTCCCGTATGACCCCTCTAAGTCAAAAAACAGAAGGAGCTACTTGGTCGCTCCAACTGTCCACGTTAGATCTGGTTTCGCTAAAAGGCAATACCCACGGCAATCGTCTTATTTATATAACTTGCTGAATAAAGAATTGCGGATATATTCCATGAAGCTCCGGAACTGTAAAAAAGTTGTAATCGATTGGCTTAGTACTAAAACTTACGACGATGTTGAGTCTATTGTATCTTCTATTCAGTAAACCAATTAGTTACGATAAAATTGGGATGATGAGCGCATGGTTAGTGAAAGAAGACTTATTGTGCTTCTTTTGATCCCAAAACAGTGTCGCAGGGCTAACCGACAAACGATAACATACATTAGGACAGCTACGTTTCGTCTAGGCATAGCATGTTAATAACAATCAATAATCAAAAGTGAACAAAAATGAACTGAGCAATGCTCACTATATTGTATTTCACACACGACACAACCACACTCTCATACTTCAATCTCTTACACTCTCACACACTTACAGCCACACTCACTCATTCATGATACACATATCACACCTACATGCGTGATCTGCCTCTTCCTGTGTAACTCTCATTTACTTGTAAGAACATTTGTATAACTTTAAGTCACCACTTTATTTTCAATGTAAAACTAATGTTAAAAACCACGAAAGTGTAAATTCATATCTCACCATTTTATTTTTGCATGTTTACATAATTTACATAGTCTACATTTCAATTGCATTAAAGTGACAAGTGGAAGCGCGGAGTCTCCTAATACAAGCAATTCCATGCTTAAAAGGTGATCTCCAATAATATGTATCACAATGCCAATTGTAATTGAAATAAACGTTTTTTTATTTTTTTTATTCTACTTCTTTAGGTAAAACATTAGGCAATATTTAAAAACATTTCATCAAACTATAAAAGTCTAGGTATATATATTAAATGTACTATGCTCAAGAATAAGGTGGCTACTTAGATACCACACTAATTTGAAACCTTCTTTATGTGTTAGTTAGCAGGTTTACTGAGGATGTAAAGATATATATAGCATCACATTACGCCCTGATAGAACAGGGCAACCGTAAACGCTATTTAACTCTAGGGAAAAAGCTAGACGCTCACATAGTGTACCTATCCTATGTATATTTAAGCAATAATTTTCTTGCATAACTCATCGTAATAATGAATATGTAAATGAATGCATCATTTAAACTGGAGATGTAGCTCTCATCATCTTGCCTTTTGCAGTCTACTGTTAGACATAGGCCTCTCTTTATTTGCATCAGAATAGCATTGCCAGTCAACAGGAGGATTTGGCTTGCAGGTTGGTATAGAGTTTGATCTCAAGTATTTTTCTCACACCAGAGAAAAACGGGCAGTAGCATCCAAAGATAACAGTGGTAACCACATTGATGAGTGATTGCTTGTTATGACTGACTGCCTCGTTGGTCTCGTGGCATAAATGTGCACGTGGGATTGGGAGGTCTCGGGTTCGATCCCCGGGCCAGGCAAAGTGTTATTGGGTTTTCCGTTAGGACATTCTCAGCAGCAGCACGGAGTCTGATAATGTCCCCGGTACGGCAATAAGCTCGCCCCCTATTACGTGGCACTAAAATAAATTTGTACGAAAAGTGGGTGTAGCAATATACCTCTGCCTAACTCTTCGGGGATATAGGCGTGAGACTATGTATGTGTATGTATGTATCGTGAGTATAATGGAAGAACTAAATAACTCAGATTTTGGCCAAATTGACCTTTTACCATTTTCGTGAACCCCAAAATGTGCCGCATCTTTTGGTCTAACAAATATTCTTATATCTTTACCCAGTCCAAAAATAAAGCCATTTTTGTGTTTCAATTGTAGAAATAGATATATATAAATGAACATTAAATATTATTAGAAAAAAATGACTAACTCTATAAATAAATGAACAACTGTGACTTCTGATCACTTGAGTAGGACATGAATTAGCTAAATTGAGTTATTTAGTTCTTCCGCGCACGAAAATATTTTAATGAAACTAGTCAAGTTGAAGGAAAACTAAACAACATTAGTTATTTAATTCGGGCATTCATGAGCGTTCTTTCGTTTTGAAATAAGTATTTTTATTTATTTCTTCTTCGAGAAAATATAAATTTATAAGAGATTCTAATCAAATAAATGTCAATAGGTGTAATTATTTAATATTTATAGTATACGCATGTAAGCAAAGTTATAGTGCAATTCAGTAG
Organism: Euclidia mi; assembly: GCA_944739405.2. NCBI lineage: Eukaryota > Metazoa > Arthropoda > Insecta > Lepidoptera > Erebidae > Euclidia > Euclidia mi. The sequence continues at coordinate 75,361,902 of OX123187.2, read as the reverse complement.
TATAAATTAGCGCGAAATAATGTGGTTTACATTATAAAGATATAGATCAACCATTCTCAAAGTGTGCTCCGCGGAGCGCCAGAGCTCCACGAAGAACCTCTAGGGGCTCCACGACAATTTTGCTCCAATTAAAATAAAATTACTTAAATATAACTAAATCACTAGGTAAAAATGATCGATACAGCAAAATGATCGATTTAGATTCTAAACTCACTGCAACTTAAAGTAGTAGTACGTGCTATATGCTATATTTTACCGGCGATTTATTACAATCGGATAATTTTAGATATACTATTATTAGACATATTATGTTACTAAGGTAGGCAGCGATAGCCTAGAAGAGATATCAACAGACTGCCATTCACAGGGTTCGGGTTAGAATTCTAGGCAGTAAATTTTCGAAGTAATGTGTTTAAATTGTAAATGTTATGTTATGTTATGGCTTGCCTCGTGCCTCAGAGAGCAGCTCTTTAAGACTGGGTGGTGTGGCCAGCCCTCCCTACTTTTTTCTGACATCAAGATTTGATGTCTTCCAGCCACCGGTGCAGGCTAGGTTTCTTAAAGGCTTTAGTACCGTGGGCTAAATCCATACAGAGCATACTTTTTCATAGGTTATTTAGAAATCCGAAGAGTAAAACCGGCCGCTGTGGCTGGCTTTTGTGGATTACAAAAATGCCTTCAACTCCATTGAAACTGGGCTGTCCTGCATTGCACTGCCTACACTATATGTCTCTCAGAGAGCTATGAAAAGGACAATGATATGGATTTCGCTGATGGATAATTTCCGGTACGAGATTATCCGGCAGAAGACCAAAGTAACTGATATAGTAAGTGACATAGACCTCTGATATGGCGAGAGGGATGATAGCTGACACATGCGTCATACTCGTGAATGGGTGCTACTTGCGATGACTGGTTGATGGTGGTCTTATGGGCTGGTATAATTTTTTTTGATATTTAACTTCATCATTTCCATCATGGTTCTGAACATTTACGCGGATTGCCTGCATTGTTAGGTACATAATGTAAGTGGATGCTCCTGTTTCACCATGTCTATGTTCAGGAGGCTAAATAAATGAACATCAAAACTTAACTTGATTATGCTTGAGTATTATGTACAGTAAATATATACAAGTAACAAAGAAGGTATAACAGTTACAGCACCTTACAAAAATTTAATTGTTATGTATAATTAAAAACCTGGCGATTAAAAAAAGTGACCGTGAGTTTTATTGTCCGTTCTTTCTCATGGTTCTACGCCCTTGCTTTGCGAATGTGGCAATAAATGTAAATGTAGAAGCATACAGTAATAATGTTTCAAATTTGACGTTCATAAGTGTCACTTTGTGATCTAAATGAATGAAGGATTTTGACTTTAGTTCAGAGTTATAAGCAAATTGAATGGGGGAACTTATGGTCTAGATCTTAAGGCCATGCCTCAGCAAGCGTAGTGTTGACCGCCAGAATGGGTCTTGTGGCATACCCTGGGGAGGCCCACATCTAGGAGTGATAGGCTGATGAAATGAGTTATATGAGAATAAGTAGTTAATATAATTGTTTGACCATTATACGCCCCCTTCCTATTATGAGAGCCTAAAGGTGAGAAAATACCTCGCGAGATAGCAAGCAAGGCGTGACGAGGCAAACCGATACTCCGAAGAGGTAGACAGAAGTTGTAATTAATACACCCACATTTGGCCATGTCATGCATTTTTAGGTCCTACGTAAAAAGGGGGTCTATTGACGTTGCCGGGCACATTGCCAAACTTCGTTCTACTACTGAGAATTCGGAAAAATCAGTTACCTACACTCTTGCCTAGCCCGGGAATCGAACCTAAGACCTCTCGATCGACAGACGTATAGGTTATTTACTGGGCAATGCAGGCAATCAGCGACAAAATAAATATAAAATATACGAAGATTTATGTCAGTAATATAGTGTTTTCTGCAAATGTGGACCTTTTTGCACAACTTCTACCTTCAATTTGTCTAGTAATAAAGCGTAGTATGCTGTAGTTATAATTATCCCTTTCGAACTCTCTCCATGAATATCCCAAAAACAGTCAGCATCACTTTCCCAGCCGAAAAAACAACCTTTGTCTTTGGAGTTGGTTCCTCCTTGGCTTGGACCTTCCAAGCAGTAAATTGCTAAGGAGGATTATTGATTTGGGCGTATAATGGTGTATCCATGTTTCATCTACAGTCATTACTTGGACCAAAACTTGGATTTATTAGGCCAAACTACGTAATCAGATCATTAAAAATGTTCATTCGAACGCGGTTTTGGTCTTAACGTGAGCAAACACGGCACCCATCGCGCTGGGAGCTTGCTCATGCTTAAATCTTGATTTAATATGTAACTAATACATTTGTTGGTCATTTTCATAGCCTCTGCTATCTCTTTTACTCAATTCAGCGATCGTCTAGCACCATTTGGTGAAATTTTGCAAAGTTATCGTCAGTGGTTGCAGTTTTTGGACGTCCCGGACCTTCATCTGTTCCCTAGCTCTTACGACCAGGTTTAAATTCAGCTGCCCAAAATTTCTTTGTGGTAAATGATGGAGCAGAGAGGCATTGATTGCCTTGTATAGGTACCAATGGCGGTCCATGCAGAGGGTATCGGGTGCCAATTCACGGCACGCGCCAATGACTTTTCAAAGTTAAGTGCGTTTTAAATAGTTCATTATAGCTAGCCCTGTGCCTCGGTGCACGTTAAACCGTCGCTCCTGGCTATCATGAAGATTTTTGACAGTCATTACGGGGAGTCAGTACCCTCTAAGAAACTGATACTGGTCTAAACCATGAAATATCGCTATCCCTTTGGGTTGCAGAGGTCAAACGGCAGTCGCTCTTTGGAAAAGTTGATATTCTGTCATATCTGATAAGACCAGTTAGCGGACCTCGGGCTCTAAGACGTGTAAATTTTGGGATGCAACCGGGATAACGCTAGGGCGATGATAATGGAGCAGAGAGTCCCCATAAACAGAGTTTTAATCAAATTTAAATGGCGTCGGCGTATTGCCTTTTAAAAACAAGAATTTAATGACGGCTCGATACAAAATTTTCCATTTTCACAAAAAACATCTCACATCGACTCAAACGTATGGCTGACAAACAGCAACTACTGGTACAAAATAGATGAAATTTTGGTGGGTAACTGCCACAAGAAGTACAATTACATCCACAACACTTTTTTTGACGAGTGCTGCTTCCTTCAGGTTGAGTTCGGAAACTTTTCAGACCTCCCTAGCATGATTTAATGTAAAGGAAAGTTATTTTTGTTTTAGTTGATTTTAGAAGATTTATAATAAATAATTTATTTGATTTTATTACATAACTTTAATATTTTGTTGCCATACCTAATTCTGTTAATTTTGATATTGTAATTTTACGTTTATTTTTTTATGTATACAATATTACTACTTCCAATCCAGGTTTTTTATTTCATGTGAGATCAATAATAAGTGATAAAATTTCACAAATAAACTTTCATGAAGAATGCCTAACTTTCGTGTTTAAATATTTCTTTAGGTTCAAAACTCAATAAGTGTACTTAGTTGACCCAAATTCATGTATTCACATTCATCTAATGTGTGGGAAAACTGAATAACTACAATATAGAATTAGCTAACTACGGTATGTTTGCAATATCTTGATGTGGCGAAATTGGATAAATAGGTTTTTTATTTTTTATTTTTTTTTGGTTCATGATAAAAGTTGCTATTATCGATAAAATCGCCGACGGTAAAATTGTTCTCCATTTCTTAGTGGTGTAAAAAAAGTGTAAAAAAAAACAGTAAATCGCGATTATCTCGAAACTTGAAATTTTGACTTATTCAGTTCTTCCATTATACCCACGGTATGACATTTATATCAGAGCGCTAACATGCTTCAGATGGCAAGTGAAGGTGGCGATCGAAGTTCTTATCATATCACAAGAGTCGTAAGTCGTGTCTGGGGTTCCAGGACACTTAGAAATTTCGATATCTCTGTTGGCCACACACACACACACACACATAAACACACACACGAAAAAAAAGCTACTCAAAACACCAAAATGACAAAAAATAAACCGTACCTATTAATAGAAACAATTATCGCTCTTGTGATGAAACCGTAAAAATGGACTGTTGCAAAATTTCCTCGACGAATTTTTATGACGTAAAAATGTAAATTTACTGGCGTACAATCAATTGACGTCAACAGTTTCATTTTATCAGGTTCTAACGCAGGTGATTTTCACCGTCATTTGTCATAATATTATTATCATACGGGCGTTTTGTAAGTAGGTTGCGCATAATGATTGTACGTAATGTTGAAATCTTTTTACTTGGGTTTTTCGCAGCTAGAATGAGATGTACTACACTGCTTTGGCTTTGGAATTTGTTTGTCGTTGTGAATGCAGTTAAAGGTCTGAATAATTTCTGTCATCTATTGGTACCTAGTAGTGGTAAGCCCTTTTAAAGGAGGGCAGACAGAGGCGTTACGGTGTTCTTAACCTTCTGCCTGACCTAGGCGTTGACCGGCTCCGCTTGCTTAAGTACTGCTGTAGGCACTACGACTATAGCTGAGAAACTTACACGCCTTCGTCGTATGTAACGCGATGAGAACGCCACCTCCTCGCGTTTGACCTGTCCGGGAGTAGTCCCTATCACGACGCCACACCACATAACGTTCATCAAAAAGCGCCGAGTCACTTACACCAGGCAATAGCCAAGTCTCCGTTAAAATTACAATATCGTAAACACTCAATCTCAAGTTACGATAAAATATCTCAGTTTTTGATCGCAGTCCCCACACATTCTGGTAGTAGGTACACTAATATATATATTCTACCACATTCACACAGTCCCAAACTAAGCAGAGCTTGTACTATGGGTACTAGACAATGGATAGACATACATAATATATACTTTTTGTTTTTAATTGAAATACACTTATATAATAATAGTAACACCCAGACCAAGACAAACATCCATGTTCATGCACACAAATGTTTGACTTGAGCGGGAATCGAACCCGCGACCTTCGGCGTGGCAGTCACTTACACTTCCGCTGCGCAAACACTTTTAAATCATTCAATCTTGTTTAAAGCTGATATTTTGATAAAGCTTATTACTTTCCGAGTGACTAATAACTTAAAAGATGGCTAAATGTTTGCAACTAATAAAATATGTTGCTAGCCATTAAATTTTTTCGCGACTATTATATTAAATAAGATTCAAAACTAAGGGTGTTATAAAAACTTATAACTAGCAGCTGCGTTTAGGTAGCAAATAAACTATACAAGTCAATTGAAATAATAGCCAAGCTATAAATAATGACTTGGCGACTAATAATGTTAGTAGGTAGGTTATGTTAGGTTTTCTTGTGACCCTGTACCCAAAAATAGGAGCCCTGCTAAGCAGGGCTCCGTCAACTTGACTTAAAGGACTGAACCGTCTTATTTACTTATACGAAACATTTCATTTAAGACAAAATCATTTGCCGATTATTGAAATTTGTATTATTTATGAATGTCCATTTTCTATTTTTTATTAATTATCAAGTTTCCGCTTAAATACTAATTCAGTTCCCGAAAAAAAAATGCTGCTAGTTTAAATTAAAACGAAGCTTATTATTGACATATTAATATGCTACATTTTACTTATTACGATACTCCCTATTAGCTGCCAACTCATTATATATGGTACCACCCACTCTAATTATTTTTGAAACTTGCATTCGCTTTACTTAGTCGCCGCATTAAATACATGCCTTTTGGTAATAGTGAACGAGTGAACGGTTTCATATTTTCGGACGTGTATCTTAAAAAACTTAACCCAAACATATTTATAATTATTGTCCTTAGCGACCTGCCTGGTTTTATTAAGTAGCAATTTGTTGTCAGTTGTCAAGTGATCATTAATGAAGATTCTTCCTTGGTTGTCTTGGAAGCCTAGGTCCTAGGGTGTTATTATTTTCATGACCCTTGCAGATGCTATAAAGTCCTCCTTGATGTATCTATTGATGAAGCTTATTATAATAGCCTTTTATTTGGAATTATAAGTTGGTACCCTAGATATATAATTGATTTGGGTTTTAGGGATGATATAGCCAATCTTGGTACCAAGCTTCTCGATTAACTGGAACAAGTTTTCATCTTTGCGCTGTCGACAACATCCTTTATCTCCACGTTGTTATGGCGGGAACATTGCTCACTGGTTTGAACATGTGTCTGGATTTCATTCAGGGTGGATTCAAATGCAACCTGTTTCCGCTCGATTTCAGAAACAAGGCTTTCTATTGTTAGTACCTTATTAGTGCATTCTTCCAACTTAGCGCTCGAGTATTCACAGGATGCTTTGAGATCTCGAATTTTATATTTTATGGTCCTGATGTCTTCTATCAGTGAAGGCAGCTGAGATAACCAATTTTTGATATCCCTGACTTCCTTCATGAGGCTTTCCAAGGATACATGCTCCTTGATAGAAGGCGGCGCTATTGAAGTTGATTTGCACGACGATCATTACCACGCTGCTCTGCGATCAATGCCGAGTTTCCTTCAACCCGACTCCGATATTCCAGCACAACCGAAATCAAGCTGGTTATCACACTCAGAGGAGGTCTTACACAAATGGAGTACTTCAAACACTTATCACACTACTCGAATCTTCCAAATAACTGTTCCAAAATACCTGTCAAGGATCTTAGTAGTGGTATCTGGATCATCTCATACAAAAGGAATTAATATTTTATGTGGTGTGTGAATCGTTGGTTTTGTGGTCACCTCGGGACCACTTTAGATGAAGCCTCGATTATTTATCGAAGACTAGACGCTGTTGGTAATCATGTTTTAGTTAGACCTCTACGGAACTTGCAAGTAGCCTCAAGGGTTTGCCGATGCAATCGATTTGAATGTTTGCTTTGCATTTACTGGGTATCTGGTTGAGATATGGGAAGTGGAACGCAGATAAATAAAGCTTCCTATCTGATTAGATTTCATAAATGCATGGTTTTTACCATATGCCATATTATTTATACCATACTAGTCGACGCCAGCAGCTTCGCACGCACATATTTTAGAATTGCCCGTTTTGCCCGATCCCGTGAGAATTTCGAGAAATCGCTTCTTAGTGCACCCCCACGGTCCCCAAGGAACATACATGCCAAATTTTAACTTCCTGCGCCCAATAGTTTCGGCTGTAGCGTATCTGTTAATCAGTCAGTAACGCAAGGATTTTATATATTAAGATTACATTAAATACCCGGACGACGGCGAAGCAACATAGGTAGGCCTCCCACAAGGTGGACCGACGATCTCGTCAAGATCGCGGGAGGCGGTTGGATGCGGGTGGCTCAAGACCGGTCTGTATGGAGAACCTTGGCTTATGTCCAGCAGTGGACGTCGTTTGGCTGATAATTATGATGATATGATGACATTAACCTCTGGAACGCCGGCGGGACATACGTATGTCCCAGGAAAATTTGTTCCGTGCAGCGCTTGCGGGAAACACGTATGTCCCGCATTGACAGCGCCATATTTCACTACTTGAAATGACATACATACATACATACATAGACTCACGTCTGTTTCCCGGAGGGGTAGGCAGAGACTACGGAGCGCCATTTGCAACGATCTTGACATATCTCTCTTGCTTCATTCACTCCCATCAGATTCCTCATGCATGCTCTTCTGTTCAGGGTGCTTCTAACCTGTCCTATTTTTAGGATGTCTCCAATCTGGTCAGAGAACGTCCGCCTAAGTCTTCCCCTTCGTCCTGTCCCTTCCACACTTGCCTTATATATCTGCTTGGTCATTCTTTCGTCATCCATCCTCTCCACGTGTCCAAACACATCTTAGCATACCTTTCTCGATGCTTGTCACTACATCTTCTTTTACCCCACAACACTCTCTTATCACACAATTCTTTACTCTGTCAGTCAAAGAAACACCACACATACTTCGCAGTGCTCTCATTTCTACAGCATTTATTCTACTTTCATGACTCTTCTGCCATACCCAACTATCACTACCATACATAAGAGTAGGTACTAACACCCCTCTATGGACAGCCAAACGTGCCTTTTTGGACACGTTTTGGCTATTCATAAACGCCTTCAGAGCTCCATTCACTCTATTACCTGCATTAACTCTTCTTTCAATATCTTCTACATTCTTACCATCTCTTGTAAACAGCGTACCTAGATATACAAACTCATTCACTTGCTCCACTCGCTGTCCATCGATCATAACATTACAAGCCGTAACGTATTCCTCCTTTTCAAAAACCATAACTTTCGTTTTACTTACATTTACTTTCATTCCCTTACTCTCTAACGCACCATGCATGATTGTTACCATCTCCTGCAACTATAACCTGATCATCAGCATAAAGGAGGTATTTGACAAGTAACTCATTCATCCTTAATCCAGAGTCACTATTTTTCAAATCTTGCAAAGAACTGTCCATGAAGAGGTTGAACAGCCACGGCGACGCTACACATCCCTGTCTAACACCTGTTTCGATGGTAAACCAATCCGTGTACGACCCATTTATCCTCACACAAGCTCTAGAATCTTCATAAAGGGATTTCAGAGCTCGTATGAGGCTGCTGTTCACCCCATACATCGACAGTACCGACCACATTTTATTCCTCACCACTTTATCGTAAGACTTTTCCAAATCCACGAATGCGCAATAGACCTTTTGACCTTTGGCCAAGAATTTTTCGGCTATGCACCGCAAGGAAAAGACTTGATCCGTGCACCCCATACCCTTTCGGAATCCTGCTTGTACATCCCATATTTTCTTGTCGGTTACTTCCATAACTCTTTCAATCAGTACCTTCGCATACAATTTGCCAACAATGCTGAGAAGGCTAATGCCTCTATAGTTCTTGCAGTCTTGTTGCGAGCCTTTTCCCTTATAAAGAGGCACAACCACCGCTGTGGTACAGTCATCAGGTACTCGGCCGGTGCTCCAGCACAAGTTAAATAAGCGCTGCAGCTGACCAACTATGATGCCCTGTCCAGCCTTCAGCATTTCAACTGTAATCCTATCATATCCTGCAGCCTTACCTAATTTCATACTTCCCAACGCCTTCACAATCTCATCCACACCAATATCGCTTTCATCATTGCAATTATTACCATTAATTTCGTCGATCGATGTCTCTATCGCCGTTCTTTCATATAGCCGCTTGACCGCTAGCGCCAATTCGCCGAATTCACTTGACCGCTCACGTTCTAAGCAACATGTCGCGCCGCCGCTCGCCAGATGGGCGCGCTAACATAAACATTTATTGTTGATAAGTCGGTAACATGAGTAAGTTGAAGTGATGTTTTTCTTCAACCTTATAAATGACTCTTTCAAGTCGTATGAATTCTTTGTTAATATTTACTTTCTAATTTATTATACTTAGCAGCGAACATTGACTATCGTTGAAAAAAACACTTTGTGTATTTTAAACAGGATTATTTTAAAAAGTAAATCGATGTCATACATATTTTATGAGTTTTCACTGTAGAGGGATTCTATCTACACCGAATCAAATAAAAAAGACATGTAACATAGTATAAAAATATTTAATTACACGCATACGATAAGCACGTAATCACGGAGCGCGCGAAACAAAGAGTGGCATTTGACATTATTTTTTCGTTCCGGGTTAACGATATTAAGACTCGCTTCGTATTTTTAGCATGAAGAAATGTTCAATGATTTGAATAGAACAGAGAAAAAGAATTAAAAACATTACGTTATAGAAAAAAAGAGTAAATTCAGACCGAGTATAGCGCTGTAACCAAAAAGGGAAAAAAGTCACTTGTGCGCGGTCTACGGCATTTCGAAAAAGGGAGAATAGTCACTTGAGCGCGGTCAAGCGGTTAAATCTTCAAAATACTCCTTCCATCTCTTCAAGCACGCATGATTCACCATTCAGTATCTTTCCATTCTTGTCTCTGATTGACGTGTATTCTGAGGATTGAGTTCTTCCTCGAACTGCACGAACGGATTTCCAGAAAAACTTTATGTTTCTCCGGAAATCTTCAGATAGTCTGCTATCAAACTCATCTTTCTTTTCCTCTTTTTTCCTTTTAAAAATTTCTTTCACAATTCTTTTTGACCTAACAAACTCCTTTCTTGCTTCATCTGTGTCATCACTCGTTGCCTTTCCCATTTTTTCATTTGCTCTGGCAGCCAACCAATCTAACCAAGCTTTCTTCTTCTCTGACACTGCTGATTGTACATCCTTGTCCCACCATGTATTCTTAACCTTTCGTATTTTCCGTCTCTTGATCACACCACATACTTCAGACGCTACACATACTATCTCTTCTTTAAAAGATTGCCATAATTCTTCCATATCATTTATGCCATCGAACCTCTCAAATCTTGCTATCAATCTTCGCTTATACTCATCTTTCACATCTTTTTCTTGCAGTTTTTCTACTTGTATTCTTTCTAGGACCTTATTTTCATAATGTTCTCGGTGTCGCCATCCTTTAAAGAGTCCACTTATCCGGCTCATCACCAAGAAGTGGTCTGTGTGGATGCCGATCCCTCGATACACCCTTGTATCTAACACATTATTTCTCAAACGTTCATCTACAATTACAAAATCAATCATACTTCTTCTAACATTCTTAGACTCACGCGTATACATGTGTATCCTTTTGTGATCAAACATGGTGTTTGTCACACAAAGGCTCCACTCTAAACAAACCTCAAGCAAAACTTTTCCATTTTCATTCACACTCTCATCACAAAATCCACCTAAAACCCTTTCAAATCCATCTCGTTTTACTCCCACCCATCCATTGAAATCACCTAACAAGATCAACCTTTCGTTATCCTTACATTTCCTCAAAATCGCTCTTAAGTTCTCCCAAAATTTCTGCCTTTCGTCTTGTTCTTGCTGTGACATACCCGCTACTATATTGACCGGGGCGTAAACCCGTTACAATAAAGAGACGAGTAAGTCCTACTTTCATTCTCATCCATAATAGTCTAGCATTTACACATTCATATTCCTTAACGCACTCATTCATTCGCGCAGACAGTATTAAACCAACTCCCTTGCAGGCTCTGGTGGTACTGTCTACCCCAGACCAATAACTTGAAATGACGTTAAAATAATTCCACCAACAAGATTATGCCCCACTATTGCAAAGTATGAATATTCTTTTTAATTCTGCATTGTAAATGGTTGTCATTTTATAGACATTTTTTTGCAAAAATAACGACTGAAAATTGTTTGCCACAAGTTCGACTTCGCGCGCGTTAGAGTGACGACAGCTCTGCTTTGAAAAACGTGTAGCGATGCAATCTCGTAATTTCACTTTATGTATTATAAGTCATTATACTCGGAAACTAATGTTGTTTGCTATAAAAGGATGATGCAAGAGATTGTATGAAATCTGGTACCCGCTCCAATACTGGTGTGTCATATATCATTGAAAAGGTATTATCTTATAGAATATGAATAAGTATGGCGCTTGTCTTGATTTATAGTCCGATCTGATTGCCAGCCTAATATAATATCAGGGTAATATGGATTTTCCTTTACCAAAAAATTGAAAATAAACCTTAAGAAAATGAAATAAAATACCATAATGATTTCCTTTGTTTATTATTTTTACCATTTATTATATACAAAAGAAGCAACAGCCGCAGCGAAGCTTAATAAGTGTGATTAAAATATGAAATGATTACCAAATGAAATAAAATTATTACAATATGAAATGGAATTAAAACAAAACGAAATAAATGATTAAAAAATGAAATAAATGATTACACATCATCATCTAGTAACAATTATTAAGGAATAAGGCAGGTGCTAGAAATCCCTCGTGCCTGGTGTATCCTAAGTACCACACGACGGACACGATGTGAGCACAGGTACTTACAGTACGTTGCCCAGTCAGGCATGTACAGTAGTATTGAGAGATAGTATTACTATTATTATTGATTAAAATATAACAATAATATATTCTTGCTCGAATATGTCGAGATGGGATACGACCGCGCATGAGCAAAGAACCTTCATTTATCCCATAGTCAGGAAAATCGTCAAGTGCATTTTGTCTATAAATCTCTATTATTGTGTATATTCCATTCTGCAGATGCTAGATGTCAACGTAAAGAAACGGTTATCGAAAACCAAAAACAATGCTAGGGTCTTAAATAGTCGCTGAATAGTACAGGGAGACGGGGAAGCGCAGTCACACACACAATACAAACGAACGATTGAAGCTACTCGTATCCGTCGGTCGACGCTTGCGCGTGCGCATTCGTCGTTCCCCTCCCCGCCCCCCGCCGCTGGTACCCTGCCTGCCTGCTCCTATTGATTTACAAAAGGGTAGTGACTTATGAAATAATAATAATAACCTTATTATATTTTTGCTACAACTGGCATGTTATATATAGTACTTGTTATTTCTGAACGGACTAAGATTTTGAACTAGTGGCCATAATGATTTTTGTTTAGCTCACAAATAGCTCTCCAATGACGTATTACACTAAGCTATTGGTGGTGGGTACCAAGATTTTGCATCATCCTTTAGTTAAGATATCTTTGTTTAAATTATAACGAAAAACGATTTTCAAAATATCACTATCAAAATGGCGGTAAGCTGTAAATACGACCGTTTGCATTTCAATTGTGTAAGATTAGGTAGTTAAAAGTCGGTACTATTACTCATAACCTTTCTTATTTATCACAAATTAATGAGTAAACAATATTAAAATAATAAACTTATGATTTTGATATTTACGAAAGTGTTTCTAAATCGGCACAGTTTCGCGCGCGATTATGGCGGCCGTTTCGTATTCCGATGATGTGTTGAATTTTTTGTTGATTTATAAAAATATAAGTGAAGTTGATATTAACTGTTAATTAAATTCGATAATTAATTAAGTAAGGTATATAAAGTGACACACACCCCTTCTACCCAGAGCGAGGAGTACGTCAAGGATGCATTCTGTCACCGCAACTGATCAATCTCATCGTTGAACACATAATGAGAAGGGTCTTGGACAATTGGCAAGGAGGAATTCGCGTAGGAATTTACTTAGTCAACAACCTACGCTTTGCCGATGATACCATCATAATAGGAGCCTCGGAAACTGAACTGGCAGAACTTCTTAGCAGAATAAGTGTCACTAGACAAGAATACGGTCTATTCATCAATAGGGGAAAAACCAAGCTGATATTTGTAGACAGAGCAGGCACTATGCAGAGAACCAACGAGCTGTGCGACCTCGATGTAGTTCACAAATTTGTGTATTTAGGATCGCAAATCAGTGATGATGGTGACTGCGAGCAGGGAGTGGTGAGAAGGTCTCAAATGGCAAAATCTGCGGTCAAACGACTCGAGAAGATAGGTACGGCGGAATAGAGGCATCAACCGCAAAACCAAAATTAAACTCATGCGGAACCTTATCTTCTCGATATTTCTCTATGAGGCTGAAACCTGGACATTAAAAGCACGTGTGCGTTCGAGGATTGACGCATTCGAAATGTGGTGCTGGCGCAGCATCTTATAAAAATTCTGAAAACTTAAAAAAAAGTTCGTTTCCCAGGTATTAATTTTGGTTAGTATGACTTGGCATGATGTCCACAACGAATAGACTTGGGCTTGGTGATGGGTCTTCTGACACCCTGTATATATACAGGGTGTAAAAAGACCCTTAACGAAAACTGAAATCCCATGTTGTACCAATCACTACGAACATTTTTTACATCGGCACCATACCTGGGAAATTACTGGTTCAGGAGATATTGAGGCTCAAAGTTAGTATGGAATGTTTCTTATTAGTTACAAAATCGATGCATTTACCCGCCAATATGTTTTTTAGATGCCCTATATAACCCCATGGATAAATAAGTATTTCGAGCATTCCACGCGCGCGCTTTTAATTGCGGTTTAAAAAATGTAAAAACTTAAAAAAAAAATTCGTTTCCCAGATATTATTTTTGGTTAGTATGACTTGGCATGATGTCCACAACGAGTAGACTTCGGCTTGGTGATGGGTCTTGTGACTCGTATATATATATATATATATATACGAGTATATAGCGACGCTTGAATGGCAATCATAACTAAGTGACATACATGCGTAAAATGAGTTATATATACCATTCGAACCGCGTGATTTTTCTGCGTCGTTTGGTCTAGGTCCCATCGTTCTACGACGACTTTTGTTTTCGCTTCGATATTGTGAAATTTTAATCAAATCTACATTTCGTGCTTACTAAACGACCAAAAAGAAGTGATTTTAAGAATAATCAGCAGTTACGACACTTTCTTAGTCAGTTTATCATGTATTGATTTTTTATATTTTTAGATTTATGTATTTTTACTTGTTATGAAATTTACCTTTAAAACCATTTAGTAGATTTCACCTACACAAAGCAAATGTAATTTGTGTGGTTAGATATTTTAACTTGTTATTATATTCTATGATAGTGCAATTTGTATAAGATAACCTGAAATAAAGTGGAAGAATATTAGAGTTTAGATATTTTTACTTGTGTAACATAATATTTATTTTATATCCTTAGATATTTTGACCCACGCCAAAATGCTGAAAGAAATATAAGGTATTGTACCTACAGGGTGTCACAAGACCCATCACCAAGCCGAAGTCTACTCGTTGTAGACATCATGCCAAGTCATACTAACCAAAAATAATACCTGGGAATCGATTTTTTTTTAGTATTCACATTTTTTAAACCGCAATTAAAAGCGCGCGTGAGCAATGCTCGAAATACCTACTTATCCATGGGGTCATAGGACATCTAAAGAACATATTGGCGGGATAAATGCATCGATTTTGAACCTAATTAAAAAAAAAAAAACATACTAACTTTGAGCCGCAATATCTCCTGAACCAGTAATTTCCCAGGTATGGTGCCGAAGTAAAAAATGTTCATAGTTATGTGAACAACATGGGTCAGTTTTCGTTAAGTGTTTTTTACACTCTGTATATAAAGATAAAGATATGTATAACTACACTGACTGGGTTCGATTATCCGGAACAAATATATTCGTGGAGAGCATTATTAATTAGACACCATTGTACAAGTTTTGCTTAGTTTGTTACCTATCAGAATATAAATAGCGATTTTTCAAAAAATTAATGCTAATATAGTAAACTAGACATCGCCAGCGGCGTCGCACGCGTCAATTATACATATAAACCTTCCTCTTGAATCATTCTATCTATTAAAAAAAAACGCATTAAAATCCGTTGCATAGTTTTTAAGATTTAAGCATACATAGGGACAGACAGACAGAAGACAGACTTTTTTATGTAGTGATATCCCCGAACCTGCACTATAAAGTGCAGTCACTAACTAGCCACAATAAATGCACTGCTCCGACTTCATGTGACTATTTAACCCGCTTAGGAGGAGAATGTCCAAAGATCCTTACTCAGTGCTTTCCTAAACTCCCTAACGAAAGTACATAAAAAATTCAGCTTCATGCGCCTGCTAGTTTCGGTTGTATGTCTGTCACTCTGTCAGTAACGCAAGAATGTTCTATTTTATGTATAAGTGTAGTAAAGTTATGAATCTACAAATTATCAAGGACATTTATCATAAGATATATTATTATGATATATATTCATCGAAAATGGCAGCTTATATCTTCACCGTCACTGCAAGCGTTATTGATCTTGGTTAAGTGCTCGTAAATTCTCTTTCAATGTAGTATTCTATCTTTTTTTTAGTTTTTTACAGACTAACGTCTTTACCCCAGAAGGGGTAGGCAGAGATTTAATATTACACCCACTCTTCGCTATGAATTTCTAAAGGTACCACGTAACAGGGAGCGAGCCTATTGCCGCTACGACTCCGACCACGGAGGCAGTCATCTTTGTATAATAGAATATCTTTTAACCCCAAAATCTGTACTCATTCGTCTACATTCTCATGAGATAGCATCTGTATTCACACACTGCGTTCAGTTACTACACAACACGTAATATACCACATGCACATAATCAATTGGACAAATACCGAACGTATTTAGTATATTTTTAATTTCAATCAACCAAACAGATTTAATTAACATTGGTGCCAATACGATTGTTGTAATTGAATTGAATTTATTTGCATTTGACACGATATATATGATAGGTATCTGTTAAATATTTATGTGGGCTGGAGTGATCTGGCTGCGAAAATGTTGTATGTATTAATATGAATTAGGTGGCGAACTGTTGATTGAATTTTTCGGAATGCTTTTCGGTTGTTTTTTGAAATCTGTGTTAGTTTTAAGCTTGTGCTGTAGAGATGTGTAACTCCTGAGTGAGTGATACAAAAGATACATATCATTTGAAATGAATCAATCTATCTTTATATCACTCTCAGTTCAAATATATCTTTAACTCATTACGCTCATGGTTCATTTTAGATCTACTGAATTAGGATATACGTAAAGTGAAACAGAGCATGGCTAATTCCTATGAATCAGAGCGGGAGAGAATAAGCGTTGCACTAAGTGGGCACAGAGTATCGCCCGGTGACTTATGCATGTGTGTGTAAGCGAAGATTTGGCAGCGTAAAAGTAATCTTTATGTTCAAGATATAAAATGCAGTTTAGCATGTACTTATAATGCAAATCTATGATTACTTTATAATTATGTATAGACGCATCTAGGCACTTTTTGAGTTTCAATTCAATAAAGTGTGCGAATGATACGCTTGAGCGACGGCCGTTTGCATTTTTTTTGGTATAGGTTTACAGAATACGTATTCTATATCAATTAAAATTTCGCACATGCTTTTTTAAGCGGGTAGCCTTAAATACCGCAATTATTCATAAATGTCTTATTTTGAATTCAAATCCTTCACTACTACAAACACTGATAGATTAAGATTGATTTAACTCACTATATCAATGCTATATAACAAGATTGATGAAACATTGATCTAATGATTTAAATGCTCAACCATTCCATCACAAGTGATATAAAGATATAAAAGAGTGATACATATCTTTTGATTCAAAAGCTATGTATCTCTCTTTTCTTTCAACTGATATAGTTTGCGCATCTCTATTGTGCTGTGCTATTTGAAGTGCTAAACACTAGTACTTTGTTGAAAGAGTTAATCAAACTAAAGAAAACCAAGCTAAAGATTATTGAATCATATTTACGCAATGTATGCCAATGACTGCCTCGTTGGTCGTCCGGCATAAATGTGCGCGTGGGATTGGGAGTCTCGGGTTCGATTCCCGGGTCGGGCAAAGTGTTATTGGGTTTTTCCGTTATGAAATTCTCAGTAGCAGCACGGAGTCTGGTAATGTGCCCGGTAACGGGAATAGGCTCGCCCTCTGTTACGTGGGACCTAAAAATCATGGCTAAATGTGGATGAAATATTACACCTCTGTCTACCCCTTCCGGGATATAGGCGTGAGTATATAAAAAAAATATATATTATTACTCATTAACTTCGAAAAGTCAGTGGTGTGAGGTAATGAAATCCTTTGGAAAGCAGTCTACGAATCTCACCACTATTGCTACTCAAATTAAATTGCTACATCCCAAGGTATAATTTTATAAAGTGTTTTAAAACCTAGGTTTTAATGCTTAGGCATTCAAAGAAAACTGAGAACTCCGTTAGTAACACATTATTACTAGAAATCTCTTCATATTATAATTAAATTTTATAGGAACGCAAAATTAATAAAATCGCACCTCATAAATACCTTTACAATATTACTAACGGCAAATGAACTAAAAAAATAAAATTTCGCACCGAACATCTTTCGTAGAAAATTTAATCAATTTTAATTTTATTACGAATTGGATTTCTGGGGTGGGATGATTTCGCATCGCAAAGAAAATTTAATCAATCAATTCTGGAGCTATAGTAATTTATATTCCATTACAATCATTTCGAATTCAAGTGAGTACCGTTGATGACTTTACATCAAATTCTTTGTAACTATTCATTCATACTTTATATTTATTATGGCGCTCACAGCGAGACTTGGCTAGCCGTTTGGAATATTTCGGCAATGTTAAGCAACGGCTGCACAGGTCACCACTTTGATTGGTGTCTCCGCGTGAAATTTAGGCCAGGGGACGTATGCCTGTTTGCTTCGCAGGGGAAGTAGGTATGGTGTTAGTCCCGTTTCTAGAATCGTGAGGCCATATCGGAGGCCTTCGGGTGGTCTAAAAACTCTGACATCACATGATCACACGAAAAGAAGAAGAGCCATACTTTATCAAAATTACATTTTTTTTTAATTTTTATTTATAGTCTCACGCCTGTATCCCCGAAGGGGTATGCAGAGGTGTAAATATTACACCCACATTTCGCCATGAATTTTTAGGTCCCACGTAATAGGGGGCGAGCCTATTGACGTTACCGGGCACATCACCAGACTCCGGGCTGCTACTGAGTATTCGGAAAAACCCAGTTACACTTTTGCCCCACCCAGGAATCGAACCCGGGACCTCCGATCAGCAGTCGCATACGCTATCCACTGGACCACGGAGGCAGTTACCAAAATCACAAATGCATGAAAAAGTGTTTGTTTGTCCTTTCACGTCACAACGGTTCGATGTTATTATATGATCATTTACCATAACACCGTTGCGATAGTTAGGATGCTGAAGTGACACGGCCTACTTTTCACTGCGATAAACTACTATCACTCCCACTTTAAGTCTTCATAAGCTATAAATAGTATGGTTTAATTAAACTTAAATTGATGTTTACAGTAATGAATTATATGTAAATAAGGAATCACTAAGTTCTTCACTTATTTCGTACGGTTTTACGCAGCTAATTTTATTTGCAGTAAGTTCAGAGGCGTTACGTGAGTTGTCACGTAGTAGGACGCCCACTTGGAGACAAAATATCCTATTCTTGGATGTTACGAAAGTAACATTAAATTGGAGGAGAATAAGAAAGTAATAGTCGATAAGAGCTATTTCAAGTACTTGGCAACGTCTCAATTTAGTGTTTTTAAAGGTTCTTATGAAAGTAATTTTTTTTACAACCATCTTCGAGATGGTAGGGATATGAGAAGGAAGAAACTCTTGCCACTCCTTCAAAATCAGCTGGCACTTCGCATCACAACACGACAAACATGATTTGAAATAAATGAAAGAAAAGAAATGCTCATAGTACAGCAACAAAAAACTATGGTGGCAGTATTAGGGATATATTATCAGCAACAAGAAAAAAAAAATAAACGTTTCAATTCGATACTGAGTATTATAATATTATCGACTTTTTAACGTAAACATTAGGTATAATGAAGATTAATTAAAAAACTAAATGTTTTAGCCACTAACACAACACATGGCTAAAGCACAAAGTAAACAGTGCATCAGTCTTTTACAAGAAACCTTACCTACAATGTGAAACTTCTTAGTAATATGTTCTCTGTTGCATGTAATATAATCCCAACACTACCAGTAAAGTTCTAATTAACACGTACAAGACTCATTAGTAATGTACTGCTCATCGTGTTACCATCGCCGGGCGTAATACGGAGATTGATGTAAACGCTAACAGAAAGCCGTGGGGGAAATGTAAAAAAATTACCCATAGGGTATCTAGTGATGGGAGTGTAAAAGCGATGTGGATAAAAGTATCGATAAACTGCAAGTAAAATTTTATAAATTAAAAGAAAACAACGTTATCTATGTTCATATAACTGTGCCCAAATACACAGACGCAAATACCACAATTATAGACAATCCGCTGTCAACACGTGTCAAAGACAATGTTAAAATCATTTATTCATCTAGGTCACAATGTGACGCTTATGAACGTCAATTTTAAAATTAAATTACTTAATGCTTCTACATTTACATTTACTGCCTCGTTCGCAAAGCAATAGGTAGAACCACGAGAAAGAACGGGCAATAAAACTCGTGGCTACTCTTTTAATTTTAAATCGTCAATATGATGGTACATATTTTTATTTTTGTAAGGAGCTGCTACTGTTACACATTGTACTAAATTTTTTGTAAATAGTAATTAGTTACAGACATAATAGCAATTAATGTAGTTAGTAAATTAAGTGCTTTAGTTAGCCTTCCAATGCGAATATTATGTGTCAGGAGCACCCACTTACGTCTTATAATGTAGACAATTCGTGACCATGTTCAGAACTATGGTGGTAATGTATGTTACAGAAGTGACGGTATATAAATACACAAAATTAAAAAACGTTTGTTCACAGCCCATGATCACGAGTTATCTTCATCATACAGTACAGTAAATTTTAATAAAATTAGTGGAACAACAATGCAAATGTAAATGTAGTAAGTGGAATGACCTAATAATAAACGAATAATAATTTAAAAGAACTAGAAATGTTATATAATGATAAACTGAAAAATGCTAAGTATCTATATAAATTCTAAATAAGTAGTAGATCATGAGTTGTCTAGTGTAAGTGACCATCTATCCTTATCACTGAAATAATCATTAACAGTGTAATAACCTTTCCTAATAAGGCAGTCTTTTATTTTACTTTTAAACATATTAAATGGTATTTCTAAAAGACTAATTGGTATTTTATTGTAAATACGAATACCTAGCCCTACAAAAGAATTGTTAACTTCATGTAAACGATGATAAGGGGCATATAACTTATGCCTGTTCCTAGTTTTTATATTATGTATGTCACTTTTTGTAGTAAATAAACCTATATTTTGCCTAATATACAATATATTAGCAAATAAGAACTGCGAGGCTACTGTTAGAATTCCTATAGACTTAAAGCGTTCCCTAAGAGTATCTTTTGCACCTAACATGTATATTGCTCGTACCGCTCGTTTCTGTAGAACGAAGATATTCTGAATATCCGCAGCTTTGCCCCATAACAAGATGCCGTAGGACATGACACTATGAAAGTAGCTAAAATATACTAGACGAGCTGTGTTGACATCAGTAAGTTGTCTAACTTTTCTGACAGCGTACGCTGCAGAGCTGAGCTTACCTGCAAGACATGCTATATGTGCACCCCATTGTAACTTATTATCTAATGTAATGCCTAGAAACACTGTAAAGTCAACTGTCTCAAGTTCCTTGTCGTATTTTCCCTATCCAAGATATTACCATAATAGAATAGCAACTTAATATAACTTTCCAGCACATACATGAGTGATTTTGACCAAACACAAAAATAAATTCATTGATTGTCATATACAGTATACCATACCTAGAGAAACCGACAAATGAGAGAGATGTCTAAGAAAAACGGCACTTGTTACACTTCAATTCACAAAAGATTTCCTGTGACACCTATCAGTGTACTTTAAGTACGTGGGAGTAAATAATATCTGAAAGTAGCTTCAATTTGTCGTAATTGGTGTGCGCGACAAATCACTATTTATTTCCAATATACGCTAACCTGAGTTTATGTTGGGCGGTTATACAAAAATATGTTATTTTATAATGGTCATGTACACAAACATATCTGTCGTATTCTACAATACATTGACGTGATTGATGAATGAAAACTATGATATATTATACAAGTCTATCATGGATATTTATCTTATAGCTATTAGATTTACGCGATAAGGATATTACTGATCACATGACAAAGAAATCGTTTGTATTGATCCATATAGTCCCTAAATTTGTTTTAATTTACTAATTATCTCGCAGTTTTGATTGCGATTTTCAGTTAATTAATTTAAAAGGCGACATCTAGTATTGAACCAATTAGTATCATATCAAAACATATACCGTGTTCAAGGTATAAGGAGGATAATTATGTTATTATCCCTTACTCATTTAATTAGGTATCTATTATAAGATAAATATTCACTTATGTTAGTTAATATTTATCTTGTAGAACTAAAAATAACATCGATATCGACACTAACACATCACTACATTTAAGGAGACATTCCCGTAATCCGTATTTATTTTATTTAGTAGCTAAGTACAAGTAATGGGGCTAACGGGGAAACAAGAGCGGGGCGGGAGGGAAGGATTATTTTACAAAAACGTTACGTAACGGATTTACACTAGTTATAACGTTTCGCTTATATTTTAGGACTGTGTTTATATTAATTAAAAATTATATGTATGTGTATCATGGAATTGGAACAGGGGTATATTTATGTGTTGAGAGGCTCAGTCAATGTAAACACACTGTACATAGCTACCGCTTTTATTTAAGGCTTTTATCAGCTACAGAATTAAAAATATTCTTTTAGTTATTATTTATGTCACTGAATTATAACACCAATGACCCAAACAAAACGATTGCGATCAGATTTTAGACTCGAGATTAATATACAGCTTATGCTTTAATAATAAAAGCTGCTATTGACATTATTTGAAGCAAAATCATCCTTATTACGAATACTTTTCAATATTATAATATACATCATTTCATTTCATTCTATCAGCATTTTCCACAGTAGCAATAATAAACAAAGAGGTTATAATAATTATCTACCATTGAATTAATTTCATCTGTCACTAGCATGTGATTATTTAGGCAAAAATAGAGATTAAATACAGTCTAATAGTAAAGTTGTCATCCCATGGCTACTAATTGTGCAGCCCACGCCAAAACTTCAGAGAAAATATAAGGTAGGTATCGGCGTTTTCAATAATTGCGCGGTTGAGAATACGTTGCTTAAAAATAGTATATATGTATAAATCGCGCAAGATTGAAAGAGCTAAATAAATTGTTTTAAAATGCATAATTAACACATATTTGCATTGTGATTTTATGAGAAACATTTTGAACTTATTTACAAATCTTTCCATTCATATTCAAACGCCTAACACTCTAAACACCCATTTTGCCCTTAATGTTTTAGACCCTTCTTCCCGCCCTCGAGTTTCAAAAACATGTAAATATGTATCGGCAATGTTCAGTTTTCAACGCTTTCTAAGAAGTTATCCCGGAAGATTTCCCTTCCGCATATCTTGAGTGTGATTTATTCTTTTATACAGGATCCCATTTCAAAGGTCAAATGGTCTGGGTCTTTCTTTAAGAAACATTTATATTTTTTGGCGGTTAATATTTTAGTAAAATTTGCGAGTAGCGTCACTTATTTGGGGAAGGTTTTTAGGGTGAGCGATATGCTTTTTCAAGGTTGTTTAATTTTTGTTGGCTTTTCCTTTGTTAGACAGTCTTTAGGGTAGAATAAAATTTTCTTAAAAGAATAGGTTAGTTTGTATTCACTGTATTTTTGCTGCCGCAATATTATCCAACGTATACCTTTGTGAATCAAGTTATTGTGTTTATAATTCCTAGATAAAGTTACTTCAATTTGGGCGGCTAATATAAGATAAAGGAGTTCGTAGAAATTCATATCTTGAACTTGATAACCTGAAATAATAAAATGTATTTCCTTTTGTTTTGAAAGCTTCCCGGTACGATTCAATGATTGGTTTGAATGCCGGTAATCTTAACCCTAGAACCGTACCCTGCGGTACAAATTATAAAAATATTGGGAATTTCACGATAACTTTTTCATTTCGCAAAGTATATCTGTGCGCTGCCAGGTATTTGCGTGGGATGGCGGTTTGCGTCGATGTATCAGTCAGGCGCGAGTCGTGTTTGTGTGAGACCGAAGCAAAGCGAGCGTGGCCTACTCCAGTACCCCTGGGTACAATTAACGTGATTATAGTAATTTATATTTTGTGAATATTTTTTACGAAATAATGTATATTATTCCTTTATTTCATACATATATAGTGACTAAATATTTGCATAATTAGCTGAGACATAATTTTGTTAAAAAATAGTGTATAGGATTATTGTAATATTTATATAAGTAATATTTAAACATTTTTGTTCAGTTAGTTTTATTGTACTTTTTACATTAATTAATTTAATTCGAAATATATTTTGTACATATCTCACTATCTATTAGAAAATGAAATGCAGGACCTCATGGTGAAGATGTAGCGATTCTTGGGGATGAATTATAAGATGAACCAGATTAAATCATTTCCGATTTTCACGATGAACAAAATTCTTTTGAAGAAGATGGCCAAACAATCTCACCAAGAAGCAGATTCAAAGCTCGGAAAAAGAACTTGAAGGTAAAAGTGTGACCTGTACACTAGAATTAGAAATGCAGGAACACTTGTTACAGGTCCTTAAGGCGCTGTCCTAAGCGACTGTTTTGGTAAATGAGGGGGTGAAGCAGGGGAGGTGAAGGGAGCTTAGCTCCGTCTACTGCGGGGCGCCCCCCTTCATTCTCGTCGCGTGCGGCCGTATTCTGGCGACATCCGTATTCCAATATTTCAAAATCGCAAGCAAAACGTTTTAACATATTGAATTGAGATACTGATATTCAAATTTATATTACATACATCAATCTGTTTGTACAATATAGGCATAGCGCAATTTTTGTTCTCAGTGCAGCCATGAGCAAAACTGGTTTACATTAGATGTTATAGGTATTAAATGTTGACGAAAGTAGGTAAATACCTACGTGCCGTAAGATGATAAAAAAATTAAGTCAGTTCCATGTATGGAGAGGCCATTATTATGTTTGTTTTATTTTTGTATCAAAATAGTGAAGCAGTTCATAGAATACCTACATCTAATTCTATTCCTGCCAGTTTTCAAATCTGTTTTGTAATAAATTGGCTGTGACATACGGGCGGACAGACAGACAGACATTGCAAATCTATAAGGGTTCCGTTTTTACAATTTTTGGTTACGGTACCCTAAAAACACAATACTGCTCTACTAAGCGCAAAAGCCGTATCTCAACTAAAGCGAGTTACGAGATAATTGAAGTTTAGTAATAGTTGATTTCTTTCATATATTTATGGATGTTTATTGTTATTATAGGTATAATTATTATGGCAAAGGTTTCGAAATACGTCGCCATTTTTAGGGGTTGTGAGTGATTGGAGAGGGAGTAGGGGAGGTCTTGAAACCCCCCTCACCATTTTCACTTGCCGGAAATACTTGGTTTCCTCTGAAAAAAAATCTCCAAACATCGGTGTGTATGGCACTGCCAACTTCCACATTCATCACACTAGTTTAATAAACTAAGGTTGTCGGAGCCCTGCAAAGGGCTCCTATTTTCGGATTAAGGGTCAAAAGAGAACCTAACATAACCTATTTATTTACTTATTACAGTCGCACCTAACCCAAGGCACTCGAAAGCAATGACGCACAAATTTGACATTAGCTGTCAATATGATCATTCCATGGCAGTTTTGCGTTTCGTTTCACGTTTTTCACATAAAACCTAAAAATTACATTTGTAAAACTGTACTAAAGTATAAAAACTATGTTCCATTTTGCATAATTGCCGAAGTATTTATGAAATTTTGGAAATTGTTTTAAAATATTTAGACGCAACTCCGGCAGCCAAAATTACTTTTAGGGGATTAAAACGAACTACCTTAAGCCCCCTACACTAACAATACCCTCAAATTCAGGCGACTCGTTTCGAAACCCAACCCATTATTATTTTTCAAAATAGATGAAACATCAAAAATATATGTGGATATACCTTATTCATGAGATACTGCTATGTCGCTTAGAAAATTATAGAATTAGAATTTGAGTTACTGATTTTTCGTTAGCTCTCGTCATACATGTTTGTATGGAAAAATATAAAAAAATTCTTTCGCTTCAAATATGTGTTGTTGTGAGGTGATAAGGCTTCAATACTTATTATTTGCTGTTGTTCACGAGGCACAGTTTCATTTACTTTCCTTTTACGGCTTGGTATTGTAGAAATTTCAAGCACTGATGAAACATTTTCCTCTCCGTGATCTCGCAATGCCATCCCTTGAGCTTGACGAGAATCAACAATTTCAGGCAACTGCCAATTCATATAAAACGCCACAAGCTTCTCACAGAAAACATCATCTCTTTCTATAATTTCTATTTTTAGTGGTATACTTTCGCCACTCCACCCAGCACTTTTGTTTGCGTGTAACGTGGCGTTGCCCCTGAATTTGGTAATAACAATTACAATATGTGTTTAGACTAGTAAGTTCACTTTTTATCATGTTTCCATATTTGTATTTTATTTGCTCTTATACTATTCTCCAGGCCATTCTTATAGGCAACTTTAGAACATTAAATTTCCACAATCGTGTTTGGACCTATTAATCCATCTGGCGTGGCACCAATAATCGAATAATCCACAAGGCTCGATTTACATTTTCTTGCTTCGCCAGTTGTTGCAAAGCCAGTTGTTCATTTTAGATTCCATGCGCAACTGATTTTACATTGCAAATATTTTATTTGTACAAAATATTTTTTACTAAGTTGGCTTTACTGCTGTTATCTCTTCTTTTTACCACTATACAAAAATTTCAATCTGTCAACATATTCTTACGCAATTCGAACCAGTCACTGCTATCCCTCTTGTAATTTTTGCTTATCACTACGAAATTTGAGTCAAATTTGTTAAAAAAATTGTTTGGCATTTCTTGGCTAGCTCTTGAACAGATCGTGTTAGGAATGACTGAAGTCAAATGTGTGTAAAACGTTGCAGAACTGTTATCTTTAACTTCACTGTAATTACAATAATGATAATTAGTTACGTACTTTATTATTAAAAAAATACTATATCTTGTATTATAGCAAACAGAGAAGTTATCTTCTTACTTATAAATGATTGATTTTAGAAATTAAAAAGATATTAGATGTACTGAGACATACCTAATAGTTTATGAATAATCAAAGTTTTACCCGATGTACCTAAAAACGTTTATGTTCAAAACACAATAATACAACATTCGTTACCGCTTGTGTGCGGATTGCGCAGCGCCATATTAGCGCTGTCATCATTATTGTTCGCCGTGGCGGCATCTTAGCGCTCCAGGCGCTCTGACAAGCTAATGAATTTGAAATAAAGGTAAATAAAATGATTCGATTTTATGTTATTACTCTTTCAAAAATTGAAAACTGTGGCAGCTTTGTATTGTGAGAATAGTTTATATAATTATATTATGCATAATCGATAATATATAAGTAACATAGTTAGTCATAAAAGACTCTTATGAAAATAATTTGTGTAAAAATGTTACCTATTTCATAATCACTTGGCCATGGATGAATTTCTATTTTATTACGAAGCTTTCTTGTACAAATCCTTCGTAGAACTTCATTTCTCTAATTGTCCATATTTTATTCTTCTAATTATATATTTATAAGCACAGAAACAATAACACATTAAATGCAACAAGAGTATAAACTTAGGTCCTAATTATATGTGCCCATAGTTACATGAAAAGCCTATTTGATTCAAAGTATTCAGTCTATAACATAAAACATGAAATTACGAACTCAAATCGACGTATTATAATAACAAACCTGTTTACGTAAAATTTCGTGCAGCGGAGACGCAAGCGACATGACCTATCTCTCACAGGGCTCATAGCCGAATGATGAGGTCTGGGCGGGGCGTAAACTAGCAACTGACACTCAGTACACCGCTTATGCTAATAAGGTTTAAATTGCTGAAGCGTTTGATATTCATGGGATCTACCGAGCGTCAAAATCATAGACGTTTGGCAGATTTTATTTAATTTTACAAAATATACACGTATAATATGAAAATAAATAGGGTAATTCTTTAGTTCATTAGATTTCCTACAATATTATCAAAAAAAATATGACAGCTTACGATCAAAATATTGCAAACAGTGAGACGAAAGATTATTTTCTGCCTCGAATTTGTGATTTTTTTACCGTGATTCTATTTTGCGTACATGAAAAATTCTTTCAAAAGTCTTTTGTTCAGACTTTTGACTTTAAGCTCTAATTTTTGCTAGTTTGTAATATGTACCGTTATGGCTAGATGCGCGACGAAAAATTAGGTGTTTCACGGCTTCTGAGGTATAACAGCGCCTTAAGTTTTGCGAAGCAAGTAAAAGCAAAAAAAAACAAGCTATAAGTTTGTATGATATAAACTCTTATCCTCGTTCGCCTTAGTGTATTCTACGTCATTTTGTCGAAAT
The DNA here is from genome assembly GCA_944739405.2 of Euclidia mi. Classification (NCBI taxonomy): domain Eukaryota; kingdom Metazoa; phylum Arthropoda; class Insecta; order Lepidoptera; family Erebidae; genus Euclidia; species Euclidia mi. Next base: position 75,333,966 of record OX123187.2, on the reverse strand, counting down.
CAATTTTATGATATAACTTCAATAATCTAACGCCACCGGTTAACACATTTTCAGGAATAGATCGACGTGCTATCAGAAGACTTATGCTTTTCACCTTATAAAACCTCATTTGGAAAACCGATTTTAATATAAAACTTTGACGATGCATCTACAAATAAATATTGGCGGTATATTGGGAAAAACATATATTTTGATACTCCAGCCTTCGTCAGCTTCGAAATCTGGTGGATGTTTATTTTGTACCCGGTCAAAAGACTGCATATCACACACTTGACGTAACAAATATAAAAAAAACATATGTTTAGGACACCAGAAAAAGATTTGACGAAATTTTTATCTAATTTCCTTTTATTTATGTCTAATTAATTTTATATAATACTAAAATAAGTATGTTAAAAGTCTATGTAAGTTAATTTTTAATAAATGTTTATTCGTATGCAAAAATATGTTTATTTACCGGGGAACACCAGTACCCCCTGGGTACTGTTACTGTATATTTCATATGGGTACGGTACCTACTTTTTTTCTAATAAGTTATTTAATCCTATATTTTTTATACAATCTTAATGAATTTAATTATGTAATTTATGTATCACATAATACGTACATAATTATATAAACTTACAATTAAATACGTTATACGAGTATCGTTTCGATTATAATTATGTAAAGAATTTTAAGTGAGTCACTTTTGCACCATTTTCGATTAAGTAGGTATTATAAAATCGTAACAGAAAGCAAAATCCTGTCTATAACTTAAATTTGAAGTGCACCCTCCTCAAATCGTTTTCCTCATTACTGGGAGGTCGTGATTTCCTTATAAAAAGCCCCTCTGACGATGCAAGAAGTAGATATATTATGTATTTCTTTTGTAGAGTTTTTGGTTATTTATTACCTTAGGAGATTATATTTCCAGTGCGATTTAAAGGCAACCTTATCGGTTATTATTAAAAAGACGTAAGTGGATGCTCTTGTTCCACCATATTTACTTTGGGAGACTTGCCAAATGAACATCATTTACTGCTTGAGTATGATATTAATAGTCACTAAAAATTTTAGTAGTTTAGCCGGAGTATCACGGTCCGATGGGCAGCCGACATCGCGATAGTTTTCATTACTCCTTTCTACCTCACGTATGTGGGTCGGCACGAATCGCTTTATTATTCTCCCATTTTGTTGAAGTATAATTCCCTCGTTACAAAAACTAGTTTCTTCACATAAATATACATCTGAAGTCTTACAATGTGAGACAGTTGCAGCTCCTTACAAAAATCAAATGTACAACCATTATTTTTGATTGAAAAGAGTGGCCATGAGTTTAATTGCTCGTTCTTTCTCGTGGTTCTATCTATTTCATTGCGAACGTGGCAGTAAATGTAAATGTAGAATCATTAAGTAATTAACTTAAATTTTGACGTTCATAAGCGTCACTTTGTGGCAAATAAATGATAATTATCAATGATTATTGAAAATAAATGATTTTGACTTGACTTTGACTATTATCAAACATGGACTAAATATTCTTTAGAATAATTCTGGGCTTTATAAACACAGCCTTGCACAGCCCACTGCTGGACATAAGCCTGTCCTCATATGCGTCACAATAGCATTATGGATGATTCAACCAACTAGATCATTCTGGCTAGACGTGTTGGTAACATGTTGATTTTTCGTGAATTTTGTTTCTTTTGCTACGTGTATTTTCCTTAGTCGACATGTATGAACCTACGGTAATGGGGTAGTGGCACTTAGGGCGGTTTCAGATTAGCGTTTTATACGCACGTATAAGCTCGTTTTTGGAAACGCATGTAGGTGCGTGTGGGTGCGCCTTTTGGCACACGCGCAACTTGTACGAGCGTTGACGCTTCTAAGTTCGTATAAGCGCGAGCCGTCAGAATCTATCTTGACACTGACCGATGTCACTACCGTTTCGAGCGAACACGCCGAAATATGCCCGTCCGGTTTTTTGAAGCGCGTAATGTAGCGCGCGTCCAAGCGCGTATGCTGAAACAACCGTATACGCGCAAAAAAATACCTAATCTGAAACGGCCCTTCCTATTCTTAATCCGTCACCACACGTCGACGTTAACCGTCAAACTTCTTTCATGGATAGGATCAAAAAGTGTGTATTTTATTAAAACAAGGCCCAATATAGAAAAAAGAATTTATAAATTTTTGACACAGAGTTTGAGGACAGCACATAGCTGTTCATCATTTAGATTTTGTTGAAAACCCGGTTATATCCAAAGCTGTCTCTCACCTTGGAGCCCCAGGTCCGTTTTCGTCTAACCGAATTTGAATCATAATAAATATAAGCTTTTTATAGGGCACATTTCTATATGCATATATGCTTTTTATCTTTTTATATGCTTTTAAGGGTGACTGTCCAAAGATTGCAAATAACCGAGATTTATGGAAATCCAGGGGAGAGGCCTATGCCCAGCTGTGGGATACAATAGGCTAACAAAAAAAATAGGACATCTACTGTTTGGCCTTCACATACCAAAGGGATTCTAATAAAAGTGATAATTCGAATGTACAATAAAGCCCTAACAACCAAAAGAATAAATTGAAAATAATCATATAATAATATATGTATTTAATCAAAATTTTAAAGAATTCCAATGGCAAATCATTAGTTTAATTCGTGTAATGCAAACTCAATTAAAAAATTAATCCAAAGTTTATAAAGTTTAAATCTCTATACAAATAACGTTGGTAACTGCAGATAAATCATTGCATTTTGTGTATAATTGTACACGTCAACGTCATACAGGCTTTTTGTCACATATTGTAATTACAGTATTCAGATATGTTAGCGACTGTACTTGTACAATCACGTTCAATGGTGATATTAATGTGAATTATGAGTGTGATTAGTTATGTTACTTGGTTGGTTCGTGGCAATATTCATAGCTAATTTAAATCGGTTTCACCTGCGTTTTAAAAAGAACAAGGAGAAAGAGAGAATGATGATTGTTATACCTACCTATTATCAACATTGAAATGTTGTGAGTACAAAATTACTCAAATTATAATAATAATCCAGATAGCCTGCACCAACGAAGTTATGGTTTTCGACAATACTGTGCACTAAACGCACTTTTTAGTGTACTTTCGATTCCTATGTATCGCTATGTTCATAAGCGTCTCATTGTGACCCAACTGAAGAAACAATTTCGGAGACTTTTACATTCATGATGTTGTTAATTTCTTCTAAATTGCACTCTTTGTTTAATGCTGAGTGGGTTAAAACATAACACTCTAAAATAAACACAGGAATGGATAATAAAAACGCTATTACAGTGCACAGGTACTGTCAAACGTTTACTGTTATTGTTCAAGTCATTTGCAAACTAATCGCCGACTGGCTGGAGAGATAAAGTTGACGTTTTAGTCTATAAGCCGTTTGTTAATTGTTTTAGATGGTTATAATCCATACTTTCGCTGTATTTTTATCGTAGAGCTTTTTAACACGTTTTCCGTCACTCTTTACTTGATAAAATAAATTCGATCATTGTATCCTGTGTCATAATGACATTGAATTAACAGATTAATTGATTCTTGAAGGTAATTGTGTTTGTCAGTTTCCTAATACAATTTTGAGGTTAAAGCACATCATCGATTTTTAATAAATTGAATACTAGTCGTATATGGTTAAAACACCCCGAGAAAAGATACATTTTCTTGAAAGGCGTAACCAGATTCTTTTGGATTTTGGTTGTTCATTTCACTGTTTCCGTTCCAATATATCATCATCATCTCATTAATACTTTAGAATTGCTACTTTTATGTGTTTTTGGTATTTATAAATTTAATAAGACACTCATCACCTGTATTCCAATATCTTTGATATTCATACATTAAGTATTAAACCATAATTATACTCAATTTTATGTCCCAAATTCAAAGCGAAAACAAACTACACAATGAGAACCAATTTTTTTGCGCTCCCAAAATTATTTTGGTAGTTTCTGATAAAACTAAGCCAAATTGTTCCCCTCTCTTAATATGTCAGAAAGTCATATCTGCCTCTTAAAAAGTTGATATCTGTAACAGATATTTGTTTTATTTTCCTGTATATATTTGGTCTCAGTGGCGGTAATAACGTAGTTCCAGGCAAATCGTCGACGCTGTGGCCGGCGAGGAAAACGAAGGTGGTTTAAAAGATACTTGTGATATTTATTTTTTTGTGACGTTTTAGTAAACATTCATTGAGAAAAAAAATAATAATCGTTTGATGGCAGATGGCAATATTGTAAAAAGTGAAGCGAAGACTTCAGACAGAGTGGATACTTCTTTATAAGTCTGAAGTGACGATAATTGGTTTGGCTCTTTGTAAAAAGGAGGCCATTTTCCGTATTCTTAGTCGATTCTTTTTCTTTGCCAGATTTTAAAGAAAGATAAATATTTAAAAAATGCCTCTAATAAAACGACAAACTTTTTAAAGTATGTACATCGGAACTCAAAACAAGACCTTGTGATTCCCAAAAAAAATAAATCTACCTAGTCAGTGGATAACCTGGTCTTAAGACTTCGCTTCACACTTCAAAGGATGCAGCCTAGATATCTACGATTTTATCGCTCAGAGCTTCTAACTTACACCAAGAAGACACCGATCGTTATCTTTTCACTAAATTAGAGGCGGGTGGCAGAAAGGGTTCTCTTTATCTTGCCCTTTAATGGATTGAGGCTACATACTATTGTTTATTCTAGACAGTTTATTCTTGTTCTAGACTTGTTCAAGAAAACACCTAAGGATACGGACACTGTAAGTCTTGCAAGATGAATATAATTGTAACGAATGAGTTTGTGCCAACTAATAAGTAAGACAATTCTTTGGTGTTGATTTGCTTTGAGGTGTTTGAAGTGAAAAAATTTTAACATTTTTTTAGAATCAAGACTTTGTATCAACTCGCCTTAGGTTACAGTTTCGTTGAAATCACTAGGGCTCACATATTGAGAATTATGTATGTGAGCCGTGTCGTGTGATTTTTCTTTATCTGAATGTCTGAATCTAAACTAGCGATTAGTGACCCAGTCTAGGTTCTATAAAAGTGTTTGTTAGTCAACGGGGTCTACAATGATCCCAAGTGTGGTCTTAATTGTGAATACTTGAGAATCGAGTATCAGAAATGAGGAGATCCGCAGGTGAACCAAAGTCACCGACATAGCTCTCCGAATCGTCAGGCTTATGTGGCAGTGGGCAGGTTACATAGCCAGACGAACCGATGGCCGTTGGAGCAGAAAGTTTCTGGAGTGGTGGCCACGCAACAAACGTCGTAGCTGAGGCAGGCTTCCCGCAAGGTGGACTGGCGATCTTGTTGGCATAGTAGATTAGCTGATAACGCTAGAAGGATGAATACTACCAAACCCAAAGTGCTACCTTATAACTAAACATAATCGTAGTTTTATGACGCGGTATCCTCAAAAACTGAACACTTCATGCACAGTATTCTGAATAACTAACAAAACAGAACTTATCCTTATGTTACAAGAAACACGTGAGCATAATTTCAAGTTTCTAGTTCCCGCGATTTACGCTAAATGTTGATCTATCTGAGTGGTCCATTTGGCTACGATATAATGGGAAACCTACATAGATAGAGTAGAAAGGTCATCCAAGAAATTTGTTGGGAGTCAAGAAGTGCATTCCTGGAAGAACCCACGAGCATAGGGTCAGGCGAATTCTCTACTGCTCCACTTATTCTGACCGTTAAAAACTTATACCAGTACTGAAACCCCGATATACTTATAGTTTTTTGAAACTCCTGCAGAAGCAAGTAGACATGAAACTAATCGTTCATATTTTCGCTATTCAAATGTGTATTAGAACAAACGAACACACTCGCACTACGGGTGCTAAGGGGTAATCAAGTAAAGCAAATTTTTGTTGCTTTATGCTTCTAAACAAAAATTCATCAAGCTAAGTACTGAAACTTCCACACTCAATCACAACAATATTTAGCAAACTAGAATATTTACTCAAAGGGTCGAAGAAGCAAATTAAAAAATATATTTACGAGTGAACTTTTAATTCTAAAACAAACCTTACTGTATAAGATGTTGAATTATTTAACTCATTCCTGCTTCCCTGAACAATTTGTCATATAAATTTTGTGAAGTGTTACCATTATTTATAAGAATTTACGGCTGCCGTGATGTTTTTGTTTCTTACTTTTGAATTCAACGAGTGTGCGCCTCCAATTTGTCTTGAGTTGTAGTTTATTTGAGAGCTCGAAAGGAATATTTTTGTTAATTTTCATAAAATTGAAAATTGTTTGACTTAGGAATGTTAAAACATAAGTAATCGATATTGTAAGTAACTAGGAACATAAAGAGCATTAAAGGAACATAAAAGAGCGTTCTGTATTATTTATAACATATTAGTATACTAGTTATACTATATAATAATATGTTAATATGGATAACGCATAAGAATCTAATCGTTGACAATTATAGTGGTGTGAGTTGTACACACAGACACACGCCAAAATACTCGTAAGCACTCCAACACGCATGCAGGTATAATATACCTGCATGCGACCATTTTCGACATTACATACTCATGTTATTATTATTTTGTAATTACAAAATTCCACGAACCAAAACTACATTACTACATTAATTTCTCGAAAGCATTCGTATTATTACTAGACAGCAACCTAACACGTTTATTTTGGAATTAGTTTCGTGTTCAATGTAATTAGGAGCAGTTTTACGTAAATAAACTTCAGCGCTAAATACCATTTGACTACTATTTAGTCTAAAACTGGAAATTAGAACACTCTACCTCAATATTTTGAGTACAAAACAGACAATCTTCCTGCAAAAGTAATAAGTAACGCAAAGAATAGACGAAAAATCTTAAGAGCCCTTAAGGGCCGTGAAGCTAAATGCATTGGCCTGATTTTCCCTCAAGCAATACACCTTGCAAGAGGCCAGTTCAAAGTAATGGAATAGCTGAAGCTTGAGCTTAATAGTCGGCGGAGAAAATAAAAATAAGGGGTGTTGAGCCTCTATAATATTTAACAGGCAATATAAGATTCATTCAAAATTAAAGCATTTTTTATGGTATGCGGTTGGCTGCTGGTATTTGATGCAAAATGGTTATCCAGTGATGCCACCCGGGTAACCTTCGTTTGTTGTTCATTCTAAGGAAAATGAGAAGATGACGATGAGGTCTGCCGTTTCCTTCTAAGCCGTCTCTTTCTCGCTCCATTTCTCCTTTTCGACTTTTTGATAGTGTTCACGTTCTATTTCAAGTACATACTCACAAGTAATAAAAGGCAATAATTAGTGTAACTGGTTCTATTAAGAAATATTTTATTATTATATTATTAATAATTAATCATCACTTGCTAAATGGTGAAGGAAACCATTGTGAGGAAGCCTGCATGTCTAAGAGATCTCCATAATGTTCTCGAAAGACATCTTAAGTCTGTCTTTGATGTTATGGACACATTGAACTGTTAATTATCGTTTGCTAAAAGATGCTGGTGAAAGATATCATCGCGAGAAAACCTTTTTTTTTTTTGGTGTCGGATTGGAAAATCCTCATGGAGTCCCTCCGCCCTGGGGGTGAAGGACGAAGGGGACTGTCAGACTCTTACTGACTAAAAACCAACCCGTGCTCCTCATGTACCTATGTGTCGGAGGGTAGGGTTTCACCGAAGCATTCCTTGCTACCCCCCGACGGGTAATTGGCCCCGCGGCGGGCCCCGAACGAAACCCCCTTGGCGGCGGGTGAAGATGTTAGGCTCCGCCGCCAAAACACCCAGCGGCCGCAGAGGATAGGGAGGACGGCAAAGCAACACCGCATCTCCTCTTCCTCTGCGGCCGCCCCGCCGCGACGCAACGATGGTGCGCCCCCATTTGGTCGCGGGAGATAGGGCGCGCGGCAACGCAACACCGACACGCCTCTCCTCCCGCGACCACGCCCGACTGCGAGGGACAGACAGAACTGTCCCCCACACCCGCACCGTTGGACGCATCCTGCGCAGGCCCACTGCCAAGCCCACGCGGAGCGTCCCCTCCAGGGATCCCTCTTAGCTTCACCGCGGGGTTCAAAGCCACGGTTACTGAGCCCCCCCACCACGACAAGGTGGAGATCCCACGGGGGGGATCGCGAGAAAACCTACATATTATCTGAAAATTCTAAATAATGTTCTCAATGTTTATATACAAGTCTGATTTGATGATGATATCATAGATATTTAATGTTGTTTTTATGTCGAGTGTTGCTATCCAATAATACTTTTAAATGTTTTATTACGAAATACCCTCATGATAGAATATGACAACATTGGTATTCTATTTTTTGTGAAAACCTTCTTAAGTAGCCACTTGACGATGACCGGTTTGAACAAATCTCTTAGATAAGTCTTGTCTTGAAGGAATTCCTTACGCCATCATGATTTATTTTATTAAAGCAATATTACAACGAGTTTAGTATGCTTATCTGTTCGTCATGTGAACCATATACATGAAACGTTATCTCTTTTGTCTGCACTTTTACTGCTAGGGGCACACGAGGACATGACACAAATTCCCTTTGGCTTAACTGAACTTAGTGCAAGGTTCGAACCCACTGTTAGACCTTATGTATAACCGTTTTGGCAGTCAGAAGTGATGATGAATTTACCCAAATTATCTTATATTATTATGTTTTCATCCCACCTGCTGCTCATGACTGCTTTAACAACCCATAGGTTGTTAAAGCAGTCGTTATAGAACTGATTAATACGCATATAACTTAATCTAAGTTACATGTGTATTAAACAGTTCTATAACGACTGCACGTGCGTTTGAAATGGAGAATCCCTACGTAGCAGTCTGTTGGCCTACTCACAAGGCTTTCACTGATCGTTGAAAATATTGTATTAAGAAATTCGGTTCTCCAAATATCCTCTCATAAGTAGGTACTATAAACATGAGAAAATGTTGCGTACCTAAAAACAAACAGAATAGCCAAAAAAGGTATAAAACACTTTCTTATTCCAACCATTTCTCGAATAATCTATCCACCTAAAGCTGACAGCAAAGGTTAGCAAAATATAAAAATTCGTATTTCAGTTCGTTTATATTACGCAATGGACAATTCTTATTGAACTTTTGTTTTTACGAAATCTAATTGGAATTGGGATCTCGGATTATTTCTTATAAGAAAGGATATATTCTTTTTTGCCCTAGTATTATTACTTAGCGTTATGACTAGCCGGGTTTTGGGTAATTGATTCTATCTAAGAATATTCTATATTGAAAAGAAAAAAGAAAGTTTATTTAACTACAAAATCATGTACATTCTTTGGGTTGCCAATTACGCATAATATAATTGGATCAGAGTGGGTAGACCATTAGCGTAACTTTTCGGAAATAAGTTCGCAAATGTTGTTTTCAGTCATTACGAGTATGTATTATTTTGTTTCGCTTGTTTCTATGTTTTGTTAAGAATTAATCATTATTCCAGGTTATTTTATAACAAGAAACTGCCTGATTTATGATGTACCTAGTAACATATTGTACCTAAATAATATTATTATCCCAAGAATATCTACACTTCTTGGACGGCCTCCGTGGTCCAGTGCTGTATGCGTCTGTTGGTCGAGAAGTCCCGGGTTTGATTTACGGGTCTTGCAAAAGTGTTACAGTTTTTTTTCGAATTCTTATTAGCAGCACAGTGTCTGGCAATGTGCCCATTAACGGCAATATGCTCGCCCCTGTTACGTGGGACCAAAAATAACGTGGCGAAATGTGGGTAAAAAATTCACACCTCTGCTACACCTTTGGGATACAGGCGTGATGCAATAAAGCCATTATGTGTGTCATGTTGAAGAATTCAGATTTTGTTGGGTTTTGCAAAACTGAAGTATTGTTGTTCTTTTCTCGTAGTTTGTGTATTCAATATAGAAATGCTTTCCAAGATAATATTCGTATCGAAAAGCAAAGTCTTGTTTTTGTTTCAAAAAGTGCTATAATAACGATTTTGCAGCTTACTATAGCATACCCAAGTGCCCTCCGCAGACGACTAGTGACCGGCCACAGCAGCGGCATAGAATCTATGATCCATTTGCCCTACCTAGGGAGGATAGAATTGGACATATCGCGTATGGCTTATCATACTGTGGTAGATCCGTGAGTGAACAAGCGTTCACCAAAAAACTTTATCCTGTCTGTTATGTCTGCCCTTACATTAGTAACCTACATAATATAATACTATATCTTATACTAATAAATAAAGCTGAAGAGTTTGTTTGTTTGTTTTCTTGAACGCGCTAATCTCAGGAACTACTGGTCCGATTTAGAAAATTCTTTCAGTGTTAGATAGCCCATTTATCGAGGAAGGCTATAGATTATATAACATCACGCTTTGAGCCACAGGAGCGGAGCAGTAGCCTTAAATAACTTGGGTGTAACCGCGGGCTCATCTAGTCCTATAATAATTTTAGGTAGGATAAGAAGAGTACACATACTTATACACTAGTGTAAGTATTCTGCGAAAAAGATCAATAAAACTGTAACTTTTTCTTTTCTTTAAAAATACAACTTCCACTTAGGAATAAATCCTGTGTCGCGAGGAACCGTACAATCATTCAATCAATAAATACAAAGTACACCCTGAGGAAACGACAATTTGTGGCTCAAACGAAGTTTGCTATTAAAATTTGTCATAATGTGCTATATCTCAAAATCTGATTACCACATCTCGTTTAAATCAATTGTCGTTGAAAGCTTTTATTACGATCTACAGCTAATATTTGTTCTAAACTTTCACTCTGTTATTTTAAAAGTTAGATGCGGACACATTTTACCGCTTTGGAAGCGTCTATCTTTCAAAAGATTGACTTTAAGAGAAAATCGTATAAGAAATTAATCTCAATTTAAAGATCTATTATTTAATATGTATGTGACAGTTCATTCTGTTCTACAGACAGTCAATTTCTTGAACAGAAACAGTTTTGTATACAAATCGTGATGCTGTTCACAAAATACTCTCAATAGTTTCGGAATAAGTTGACTGTGTCATACGCACGGACAGACAGTTTCCCTGTCTTTCTGTTTCTCTGAGGTAGTCTTTGGAACGGCTTAACCGATTTCAACAAGCCTTTGGCTAAAAGATAGAGGAATTTGTAGGTAGGGAGGTAGGGAGCTCTGTACCTATATAGAGACACGGAAAATATTTCAGGTGTAACCGCGGGGAACAGTTAGTACTTAATAGAAGTTGGTGTGCTCACAAAATAATAAAAAGCATTGAAACAGTCAAACATCCTCAAACACACTTTTTATAGGCGAACACTTATCTGTATTTGGAAACCTCTATTTCACTCCATAATACAATTTTAATCTAATTAAGAAAACTGAAACTGAAATCTCTTGAGCGATCCTAGATATTTTTAATTTTCTAGTAAAATTTCGTTTATACTTAATTTAAGAAAATTGCTGTACATTCTGAAGTTAAAAAATTTTGACTTTTGGTTAGATGCTTTTAATAATAATTAAATAAATCCAACGTTATATATAAAGCAAGAGAGAAATTCAGTAAAGCTGAGAACTTATTAGTAGTCATTTTGCTTAATTAGATTTCTTTGTGTTTTTTTTTACGAGGTGGAAAATCGCTTCGGATCTCCGACTCTTGGGGGAAATGAGAACATCACATACTCCGGGTATGTGATGTTTCCACTAAAAACCACCTCGACTTTCTCATGTACCCGTGTGTCGGAGGGTAGGGTATCGCCGAAGCATTTGTCGCTACCCTCCGACGGGTATTGGACCGCCAGATGGTCAGGCGGGCCCCGAACAAAACCCCCTTGGCGTCGGATTAAAGTGTTGGGCTCCGCCGCCAAAACACCCAGCGGAGGCAGAGGATAGGGAGGACGGCAACGCAACACCGCATCTCCTCTTCCTCTGCGGCCCCACCGCGACGCATCGAATGGTGCGCCTCCATTTGGTCGCGGGAGATAGGGCGCGCGGCAACGCAACACCGACACGCCTCTCCTCCCGCGACCGCGCCCGACTCCGAGGGACAGACAGTACTGTCCCCCGCACCCGCATCGTTGGACGCATCCTGCGCAGGCCCCTCTAAGCCCACGCGGAGCGTCGGGATCTCTCTTAGCTTCACCGCGGGTGACCAATCCACGGATACTGAGCCCCCCACCACGACAAGGTGGAGATCCCACGGGGGGAGGTGATTGCTGGATTGCTGTTTACCTAGAAATTTATTTAAATATGCCGTATAATATCAACTACACCATAATTTTAATTAAACATTATTAATCTGTGAAGTAATTGAAATATAAATTTTTAAGAAACACTTCAATCTTTATATTTTTAACTAGACCTCGCCCGCGTCAATTATACATAATTATAAACCTTCCTCTTGTATCGTTCTATCTATTAGTTCAAGCTCTGCTTAGTTTGGGACTATATGGTGATGTGTGTATGTGGTAGAATATAATATTATATTATTAAAAAAATCCGCATTAAAATCCGGTGCGTAGTTTTTAAGATTTCAGCATACATAGGGGCAGACAGACTGAAGACAGACTTTGTTTTATATAATGTAGTGATAACAGTAAAAATTTATTAAAAGTCGCTCACAGTGACTCTTCTCCGTTATTTTATAAATTAATTGACAGTTAGTGGAACCACACACTTATAAAAATATACAGTAATATTTATCTACTTAATAGAGGATCCTCGCAGTAACCCTAGCACATTTTATTTTAGGTTAAACGTTTCAGCCCGATCCCGAGGAAATTTCGGTGAATTTCTTCTTTTTATTGCACCCTTATGGTTCCCAACGAACAAGCCTCTGGTGCTTAATAGTTTATGCTGTGCCTTGTCTGTCAGTCAATCAGTAACGCATGAATTTTATATACAGAAGATTTTGATTTAGCTGTAGAATATTGTTATCCTTAAGGGTTCTTCATTTTCTTCTTCTCGTGTTGACGGCCACACAGGGTTGAAAAGGTCAAAGGCAGATGCTTCATATTATATAATATTTAATAAGTTAATATTTTTCGAAGCTTTTAGACTCAATGAACACCGTGAATAGGCCGAATAGCAGCGATAGCCTAGTGGAGAGGCGGGCGAAATGCTACGCAGAGTGTCTCTGGTTCGAATCCACGGCGCGGCGGCATCAATGACTTTTCGAAGATAGCTTCGAAAAGTCAACAGCGATAATTAAAAATTTAATACGCACATAAGTGCGTATAAAATTTTTAATTATCGCTTGCTTAACGGTTAAGGAAAACATCGTGAGGAAACCTGCATATCTGAGAGTTCTCCAAACCAACCCGCACTTGGCCAGCGTGGTAGACTATGGCCTTACCCTTCTCATAGTGAGAAAAGCCCCGTGCCCAGCAGTGGGACAGTTTATATACAGGGCCGTTGATGAACACCGTGGATTTAAATGAAAGTGACTTTTTGCAACGACATTGTCACTAAATTTAATGGTAAAGAAAAATGATAAATAGAGCCAACTGGAGATAAATTTTACAGAATGTACAAGGTCGAATTGAAGTGCAGCTATACATATTTTTAAAAGTAATTATACTTACGTCTCCAAATTTTCATGAAAATCAGCTTATAATTTTTAGGGGCAAAATTAACATTAATTCAGTATATGAAATAATGTTCAATGTATATCCCTTCGCTCTACTGTCATAAACAAATACATGTGTATTTCTGTCTATAATAAACAACAAACATTTCCTTTTAGAGTATTAATATGATAATTTTACAGCTCGCAACTTGCAACTAGCTTCATACCACGGTGGGTTTAATATGCAAACCAGCCATCTTGCGTTCTCAAGATACAGTTTTAATTAACTAGAAATAATAACTGTATTTTTCTTTAATTTCTAGTCTTCTATGAAACTGGGGAGTTAAAATGACTTTAAAGTTTACTTTACTGCAGAGTTTTTATGAATATTTAGTCACTTTCTTTCGTTTTTCAATTGTTGAGAATTTGTTGGGTTTAAAAATGTTGGTATTAATTTTTTTTAGGTAGGTTTTTGTAAATTCAAATTGTGAAATTCCTCAAAGTTGAACAAACTCTTTAACTATATAAAATACTGTCATTGGCCAGAACTTCATACTACAAAAATTGGGCAAGTGCGAGTCGAACTCGCGCACGAAGGGTTCCGAACCATCATCTATAAAAGAAAATCACGTTCGTTGTATGTATACTTAAATACTTCATAAGTGTCTGTTTATTAATATCGAGTAACAAATTGCTTAAAAATTACGTTTGTTGTATGGGAGCCCCCCTTTATTATTTATTTTTTTTAAATTTAATTATTTATTTTGAAAGGTAACATACAACTACATATTCTGTAAAAATTTAAAGCGTCTACCTGTTACAGTTAGTAATTTTGAACAAAAAATACGAAAAAAAACACGTTTTTTGTATGGGACCCCCCCTTAATATTTAATTTTTTTTAATTTTTAGTATTTGTTGTTATAGCGGCAACCGAAATACATCATTTGTGAAAATTTCAGCTTTCTAGCTATCATGGTTTATGAGATACAGCCTGGTGACAGACAGACAGACAGACAGACAGACAGACAGACAGACAGACAGACAGACAGCGGAGGCTTAGTAATAGGGTTCCGTTTTTTACCTTTTAGGTACGGAACCCTAATAAAGACGTATCATAAAGTCTGTTTGTTACTAACCTGGCGGAAACTTAGTAACTCGAACTTTCGCAAGTACTTACTATATAGACGATAGACTAGAGCCAGTATCCCATAGGACTTGGAAGACTACATGGCCTTATCATGCATACACGCCACCGTTCAGTATTTCCCTTGTTTAGATGCTCATCGCTTAGTACTGCCATTATATTTATATCTAGACTGCCAGCCCGCAGTTATAGCCGCGTTATTTAGGACTCCTACTCCGCTCCCGTAGCTCATATATTAATGCGTGGTGACATAATATCCTACAATCTTTCTCGATAAAAGTTGCGTGTGCGCAAGGAAGAACAGCGATCGTGTGGCCACGACCGATCACAAGCTGATTGTGAACCGTACTGTCACATCGATTGCGACGTACAGTAACATTAACAATGTTTACGAAGTTTATAACGGACTAGAGGATGCCAGCAGCTACGCCTGCATTTTTTTAAATTTACCCGTTTTGGCCGATACCCTTGGGAATTTCGAGAAATCCCTTCTTAGTGCACCCCTACGGTCCCAAAGGAACATACATGCCAAATTTAAGCTTCCTGCGCTGAATAGTTTCGGCTGTAGCGTGTCTGTCAGTCAGTAAGTAACGCAAGGATTTTATATATTTAGATTATATGTAATAGCTGTGCTTTGTATGTGTATTAGTTGACAACTATGTATGTATTGTATTTGTTGTATTGTGCGTTGTATTTGCAGTGTCAATAGAAGTTATAAAAAAATTTGACTATCAAACATAAAAAATATTATTCAAATTGAATCCGTAGTTCCTGAGATTACAAACAAATACTGAGATTCAATGAAACAAACAAATTTTTCAGCTTCATTATATTAGTATAATTAGAAGAGCCTACGGTTACACCCGCGTTATTTAAGGCTACTGCTCCGCTCCCGTGGCTCATAGCGTAATGTTATATAGCCTATAGTCTTCCTCGATACATGGGCTATCTAACACTAAAAGAAGTTTTCAAATCGGGCTAGTAGTTCTTGAAATTAGCGCGCACAACCAAAACAAACAACTCTTCAGCTTTACATATTAGTATTGGATATAGAGCCTTTTATGCTATATTGTCTCTCTTGTTTTTTTTATGCTGTCTCAATGCTTTTTAGCTAGATTTCCTTATGGAACGGATGAATTATGCAATTTGGGATTTCATCTTCAAAATCCACCCTCAAATCATATTTGCCACGATTTGCATAAAAAATAAACACACATTGAAAAAATGTTAAAATAATTTATTTTACAAAAATACAGCAGGCTTCTTCCTTGGCACAATCGGTTGCGTGTCGGACCGTCAAGAAATCTGGGCACTGGAATTCTTCAGTTGACACACATTCTCCACCTCTCGCGCGGCACCTTATATTGGGCTCCTCTGAAAGATTGTGTGATACACTTGTAACAGGTGTGTCTGAAATTCGACAATGCTATTATGACAATGATATTAATAATTAATATGTTTTCTTGTTCTATAGGTATAAAATATTCGCAAGAAAGAAAACCTGCATGGGGGCAGACTTATAGACATTGATACAACTAATACTGAGAAGACTAATGGCCAGCAGTTGCAGCTCTGCCTGATAAGTTCATATTGAATGTCAAATATATCACACAAATTTTGTTCGACTTTTGGTATTATCTTGCAGATGTGGCCTATACATAGATGGTGAAACTGGGCCTCAGACTTCAATTTCAATGTCTTCGACATGGATAACCATGTGGTGAGGGATACTTATACAAAGTGTCACTACCTCATTTCATTACTTGGGTAGCGCAAGAGGCGACTGCGAGGCGAAGTGGCGACTTGCTTCATGTATTTTCTTAATACATAAAGCAACTCATATTATTATATATTCTCACGGTAGTAGAGCTTTGCTGATTTCAGCATGAATCAGCAAGCCGGCTCAACCGGGGAAGTACTACCCTCTCACAGAAAATCGACGTAAAGTAACAGTACCTAAACTGTTGCGTTTCGTTCGGTGAATGAGAGTGCCGGCGGCCCTATTCCTTCTCCTTCGTCTCACTCCTCATCCTATCCCATTTCCCGACCCCAAAGGGCCGCAACGCACTTGTGACTCCTGTGGTGTTGCTCGTGTCCATGATCGGCGGTAATTGCTTATCATCAGGCGATCCGTCTGCTCGTTTGCCGCCTATTACTATGAAAAGAAAAAAAAAAGCAAATGGTGTCTTTGCGAATAGACTGAGAACTCGACATCAACTTGCCTGTCCAACGTCGTATAGAACAATGATTTGTGACGCAAATTAGGAGAAGAGTATGTTTGGCAGTGGACTGCCTGTGTGACTGGGTGATGATGAATTAACTAATTGTATATCTACAAGAAAACGTGCGCAAGCTGCTTTTTTTATTTACTTGGCAATCGAACACAGGTGTGAGCATATAGTGCTAGCCATCGTGTTGAACTTTAAAAAAATCGCCTAGCCTATCTCTATCTGGACAATCATTGTGCTGCAAAAGTAATCAATTTAGACAACTCATCACTAAATCGCATTTTCGTAACTAGATAAGTAAAAAAAGCTTGATTGGAATATTATACCTTATTTTTCATTATGCAATAGAGTCGCGAATTCACTTTAAATGAACTTACCAGGTTTGCAGCATTCGTAGCCATCTGCCTGTTGTACTGGACACAGGCCTTTGGTAACTACCTTAGAGTCTTCGGGACAACTGTCTTCCTTCGCACATCTGCCACCTATCAACATGCACGGTAACTCGAAGAACGGTTCCCCATGGGCTGCAAAGAACAAATAAAATAAGTAGTTTCTTTACTAAATATATTTGTTTTTTTTTATAGGCTCACGCCTGTGTCCCCGAAGGGGTAGGCAGAGGTGTAATATTACACCCACATTTCGCCATGAATTTTTAGGTCCCACGTAATAGGGAGCGCGCTTATTGCCGTTACCGGGCACAGTCATCACCAGACTCCGTGCTGCTACTGAGAATTCGGGAAAACTCAGTAATACTTTTGCCTGACCCGGGAATCGCACCCGGGACCTCCGATCAGCAGTCGCATACGCTATCCACTGGACCACTAAGGCAGTCATATATTTGATAAGTTCAAGAAACATATATAAGTAACTAAAGATCTACACACTTTGGACCTATTCCAATTTTCTTTGGCCAAATTCAAAGAACTTAAGCGTAGTCCTAATGGGTTTAAAACTTTTGAGATTTGTATACACTATGCTAGTTTATTTAACCAGTCTGAGTCGTTATTGTTATTTTAAATTCGTGAACGCGGTTAAGACCCGATATAATGTTAATTCTTTTATTTATAGACTCACGCCTGTATCCCCGAAGGGGTAGGCAGCGGTGAAATATTACACCCACATTTCACCATGAATTTTTAGGTTCCACGTAATAGGTACCGGGCACATTACCAGACTCCGTGCTGCTACTGAGAATTTCATAACGGAAAAACCCAGTAACGCTTTGCCCGACCCGGGAATCGAACACGAGACCTCCCAATCCCACGCGCACATTTATGCTGCGAGACGAACGGCCAACATATAATATTAACTGGTATTATAATGTTAAACATATCATTCAAAACAAGGACAAAATATAACCCAAAAGTATTCCAAGATTCATAAAATGTTGGGCATAATCATCATTGTTTTAGAGATATCCCGGTAACATCACTTAAACATTTTATCCTGGACGGTGCCGCTTTCTTGTGTAATTAGATAGATTAATATTAATTAGAGTAGCATATGCACTATGTATTTTCGAATTAATGTACCAATGTTTATGTTAAATCTGTAAATATGCCTGGAATAATTAAATAGTTATGACTAAATATTATTTTTATTTTAGGACATCTATCTAATAAGAAAGTTATTTGTTCCAATTCAAATTTTTACTAAGCATTTTATATATTCACATGTTTTATACCAAAAGTAATGATTAGTCAATAATAACAACTTAACGCTCATAGATAACTAATATTATCTAATATAATTTCAACTAATAATATCCAATTGCTTATTTTATACGTGTCTTATAAAAAGGTCCATCATGTTTTATTTCTCAATTTTATGGTTACTTGACAATTTAATCACTCTTATGTTTTTAATTCTTAAATTGCACCACTATTCATTGGTTATAAAACAGATAATCACAAAATAAACAAAATTAAAACCTAAATAAACTAATAACCCTCAAGTTATCGAAAGCAAACCAATTACCACGAACGCAACCGATTACAACACTAAACAACTACTTACTACTTAAAAAAAACTAGCGTGTTCATCGACAATTATTACTTACATTGATATACGGCTTTCAATTCCTCCTGAACGGAATCCGAAGCCACAACACTGACGAACGCGATAAAAACAATAATTTTAAAAAACATTTTTGCCAACCACTACGCACTGCAGTTCAACTAAGAATGATAAAAACCATTGACATTTTATACAGTTTTGTACACTGATAAAGTATGTGAAAGATAACAATAATGTTTCCTTTATATGTTGACTTTGCGAAAGTTTATGCAATAAAACTCAGGATAAATAAACCTATATTAAGGTGTGTGTTCAAGGTTGGTGATAACTTGTTTGTAGGAGCATCGACTGCTATAAACATGTTTTATTAATAGAACAAGCCGCAGTATCCTGGTAAAAAAATCCAATAGTCAACAAGGTTTCGAATTTGATAATGGAGTTCTGAAGATACTGGAACCTATAGAAGTATAGACTTTTGCAACACTAGTAAGTAGCCGGATTCAATAAAAAGATGTTGGCGTTACGATCAGTTTAAATTCCATCACTATGCTATTAGTTTATGGAATATATTAATCAGTTCTATGCTGACAATGCACAGCGATTTTATTACGATGTGAGGGCACAGAATAAGTTATGGATTTTATGTTTTAACCAAATGACTGAATACGTGCGCGCCGCGATGTCCGGTCAATACAAACCAAGTCAGTGTACATCTCACGTGTAATAGCATTGGTATTATGCAAGATTACAAATGATTCATAAATAAATACCTTCCTTTAACTTTCAACCACGTTATCTACTCCTTAAGTAAAGTACCACTCACTGGTTCAATATTTTCTTGTTTACAGTTTGCTTCGCGATAGTTCTAAATCATCAATATTGATTACCGCAATATTTCATAATTTATAACGATTTTCTTGACATCCAGGAGATTGATTAATCACAGTTTTAGTAAGTTATTCTAAAGAAAATCTGTTCTATGTCATACGTATCTCATACAGTGGCCACAATTCTTAAGAACTTTCTAATACATAGACAATTATGATAAAACAATATTATAATTACGATTAATTAAATGCCACGGGACATCTCTTAAAAGTAAATTCCTCCTCCGCAGACCATTTCTTGAAATATCTCACTTCCTTAAACAACACTAAAATTACAAGGTCATTTTAAATTGCAATCATGCCATTTGACCCTGACACACTGTCTTTTACTACAAATAGAGAGGGATTTCCACTGGCCTCCAAATAAGACAGCCGGGATTACCCAGTGATGCTTTATTTGCAGTGGGATTCACTTTTTTTAAGATTTCCTAATCTTGTATTCTTAACAGTCTTATAAGAAGGCTAAATACGTACGCTGTCTATTCCGTGTCGCGTGTTTGCGTTTGTATTTACGGAATATTAATAAAGATTTGATTTCATTCCCTGTCAAGCATAATGTCATAATAAGAGTGATAATGATTTATTCTTGCTTTGAGCTAGGGATCCAGATATAAGAGTTTTCAAATATCATTATTTGTTACGGCGTCTTCTTATTGTTATAATTAGCAGTTAGGATTTTAAAATGGCTAATTGTATAATAGACCAGTGCAGACATGTTACAAAACGGTAAAAAGTGAAATAAAATTATAACAGGATGAAACCCATTGGAGAAGGAAGAGAATATAACAAAAATAAATTACGGGCGATCTGAGTTTGGGAAGTGAAAGGGGTTGCGATTTTAAATGTAAATAAGGGTTTATCTAGATTGCCGGCAAAACTACAAGTCCTACGAGGAAAAACGTAAATGGCAAAGTTGTAGGTAATAAAAATATCTACAACTTTTCTATTTACACTTTATTCACATGACGTCAAAATTTATGTGAAAATTCAAATAACCAAGTTTTTGGTGTTTTTTATTTTTTTCTTTTACAATAGTTTTTTCTTTTTCACGAAATTTGGTGAAAACTTACCTTTTTATGTTCCAAACACATTGTAAATATTTTTTATTTTAAATATTTATTTTCATGCCTTATTTTGCCTAAATATTGAAATATAACATCTAATTTTCAATCAACAATTCTCACGTCAAAATATGAGTTTTTTTTTAAGTTGATCGGTGTTTTGTTCCTTAAAATCTCTACTTTCTGAGGGTGTAAATAAAATATATATTACTGCGGTCATATCGTAGGAATCATCATGCCAGCCTAGAGATGTCCACTGCTGGACATAGGCGTATCGCAAGGCTCTCCACACAGACCGATTTCGAGCCGCCTGCATCCAACCGCTTCCCACGATCTTAACCAGATTGTCAGTCCACCTTTCGGGAGGCCTACGGCTGCTGCGTCATCGAGTACGTGGTCCAGAACTCTCATGTTGCACCAACGGCCATCGGTTTTTAGAGCTATCGGAAGGAATAAAAACAATAAATAAATTTATAATTATTAGACGTTTCTTTGTTCATACAGTGAAATAATTTGTCGCTTCAAGTGTATAGCGTATCCAAAATTATCATAAATATGACACGAAGAAGACATATGGCCAAAATATTGTCATCTTACCTTCTTCAATGATTCTATAAATATCCTCTTGTTTTTTTTCGTAGTCAATAATTTTCAAAATATTAGTAAATTGTACTTATTGAAGCGGTCAGAAATATGAATCGGGTTTCTTTTAGTCAAGTTGATCTTGAATTAGGCGGTTCAGAAATGATTTTGTCTTATTAAATTTATTTCAACGTTACATAGTTTAAACTAAGCTAATGTTAGTATGTTTAACTAACATGCATGGTTCAATTGGACTGAGCCACCAAGCTAGCACCTGTACATACAATGTCGAGCATGGTTAAGTTAGAAAGCAAAATCTAGGCTTTTCATTTCATTTTAATCACTGAGTAGCACTTTATGATTGTAATTGTACACAGAAATTCGCATAGTAAGGCTATAAGAAGAACCTGAAAGAATCTCATGTTATTAGATTTCTTGTTTGAGTAATATTTACTGTACATAATGAGTGCTTGAAGCGTATATGAACCATTTGACTCAGTCCTAATGTACTTGATGATAAATATACACGAGTAGGTACTTTAATTAGTAATGAAATCTTATCGTCCATTAGCCGATCCAAATTAGCATACCGACATCGTAAACCCAAACAAAGACAGCGCCGTCGTTTCTACATTTCTAAATCTAGAATAAAGGAAACTGGTGTAATTTTATAGCCTAGGAATGAGCTGAAATGATAAAGCTTAATACAACAAATACAATATTTTTTTTATGATATAGGTGGCAAACGGCAGTTCGCCTGATGGTAAGCAATTACGGCCGATCATAGACGCAAGCAACACAAGAGAAATCACAAGTAAATAGAGGGTTGGGAAAAAGAGTAGAAGGAGAAGTGGGATGAGAGAGAAGAAATAGGTTATAGGACCTCCAGAACTCAAATGGACAACTTTTTTTTATGGTAATAGGCGGCAAACGAGCAGATGGATCGCCTGATGGTAAGCAATTACCGCCGCCCATGGACACAAGCAATACCACAGGAGTCACAAGTGCATTGCCGCCCCTTGGGGTTGGGAAAAGGGATAGGATGAGGAGTGGGATGAGGGAGAAGGAATAAGGGATAGGGCCTCCGGCACTCTCACTCACCGAACGAAACGCAACAGTTTCGATACCTTACATCGATCTTCTGTGAGAGGGTTACTACCCTCTTCCCTTGTCAAGCTGGCCCATTTATGCTGAAATCAGCAAGGCTCTACTACCTACCAACCTTACCTACTCTGGTGCCTTAAAAATGGAAGTAAGTTTACATAAGACCATACAAACTTTTTGATGCATGTCTGTGGAGGCGGGCATTCTAAGCAATTTTTTTGCGCTGACTGCCTAGTGCCTTCATTTATGTACTGCCAATTGTATGCACCTATATCAATGCTTATGAGCTCTCCTTGTTGCTTATCATCAGCAGTTAGTATAAGTAGGATAACTGCAATAAGCAGTACCTATCAGGCAAATCCAGTGTAAGATTCCAAAATACTCATATACTCATAGCAAAACCTTAACAAACATTCAAGTCGAAACAGCGTGCACACGATTGCATCTAAGTCAGTTTACCATTCATTCGTACTTACACGTGCTTGAATAGTCTCGGTGTTGTTGAAAGACTTCCTATAATTCAGTTTCTCAACTCTCATAATTGTGATAACAGTTCTGAGTTGAAGTAGGGATACAATATGAATGTAGTTTGCACATTGCTTACGTAACAGAGCTAACACATTTTAACAAAATGCAATAATTTTATTCTGAAATATATTTTAAGGAATGAAAAAAATACTTAAAACTTATTAAAATTAGGAATTGAACCTAAGTAAGTTTATTTTTTTTGTTTATTTGCTTTTAAATATTATTTTTATTTAGCTTTGATTTCACTTTTTCCCGAAGAACTATTGTAAATGACACACATAGCAATAAAAAAAGTGTCAAATATTTGTGTATGTTCAGAAATTTATATGTCTTTAAATATTCATAGCAATTTACGTTGTTTAGGTAACAAAGTAGCATTTCACCGGACTTTAAAATTACGATTTTACTTTCACTTATGTTCGAATAAACAGTAAAATTCAAAGTCAATGAAAAAATGTTATCTTCACTAAGGCGGATAGACGCTTATGAATGTCAGATTTATAGAACAATAACGTAATGACACCAAATTTCCATCTAGTGCCACTTTCGTAATGCAAAGTAGTAGAACAGCAAGAATGGCAAGAATAAAAATTTTCTGCTTTGTAGGAAGCTGCAACTGTTACATATACTATATTACTTTTTTACTCGAACACGGTTATGAGAAGACCCCGGCAAAACTCGAACCACTGTTTTATTCATGTATGTACTAAGTACATTCTCCTAAAACTAGATTCTGCTATATACCCATAAAAGTACAATATAATTTCTCAAGACGTTAAAACTTTTGCAAGCATCTTGTAGTTACTGCTTATCCGAGTTGCAAGTTGGTAAGGTCCCGCGTTAATGCTTTCAAGATAGTTTCTGAGTATAGGCATAAGTGGGTTTAGACGGTATTAAGTGTTTTAGTGCCTCCTAATGTACTGAACTTCGTTGGAACAGTATTAAGACTTCGGGAGATTATGTGGAGGATTTTTCGCTACGTTATTATATACTCGTTTAGATTAAATAAAATAATTTGCTCAACAATATTTTTATGGAAGGATAAAATTATAATATTTTTTGCAACAAGACACACAGGATAATCTAATCTTAAACTACAAAAATAGGCGTGGCGCAGCCTATATATACTATCGCAATGAGACACCTTTTAAATATTCTCAACATTGATATTTCAAGAAAAAAGTAGATACTTTATATAGGTAGTAATCAATCCGTAGAAACGGTACACTCACGCACACATCGATAACTCCATAATTTATTTTATTTTCGGCTGACAAGATGTGTCAGTTACACTTTGACGCCGGCTCGTGACTTCAAACACACATTATTAGCGTCCTGCTTTTGGTACGCGTATAACATATCTGCTTATTTTTATAACATCATTGATTCTCCAATACAACCATATTATGCTGCATAATATGTAATTGTACGGTGGACTTAGTAGTTTAATCGGTCGCTTTTCTAGGCCGAGTGTTGTGGATTCGATCCCCACACGAGACAACACTTTGTGTTATCCATAAATTATTGCTTCGAGTCTGGATATACTTTGCCATTTTACTAAGCTATTTTAATTTAAAAATAATAGTATCATACCGTATCGATGGATGGATTGTGTGAAAGATGATATGAATGAAAAGGGAGTGAATAATCAGATTACGGCTGATAGGAGAGAATGGAAGAGAAAGACATTCTGCGCCGACCCAAAGTAATATGGGAACAGGGCAGGCAAAAGAAGAAGAAGTATCATAACCGTATCGTCTGTCCTAATCTTAGCACTCAATCGCAGCATTTATTATTTTTTTATTTCTGTTATTAAGTGACTAATTGAAATGGCGCACTTATAAGGCGTCTTTAAAACAATACATAGAACAATAAACAAAACAAAGTATGTACAAATTAATTTTAGAATAATGTATACTTCAAAAATACGTTACGAATCAAGACCGAAGGCTTAAACTTTCTTATAACCAAACCACAACCCCACTTACCTACCCAGCAATACGTACCTCCGTAGTGCAAATTAATTAATGATTTAATCTTCTTAAAACAACGCCGGTGTTTTAAATTATAAGATCGGGCGACTGCCAGGTGAAATTTGGAAGACACAGTACCTTGGCTACGTGCCTTGTACTTAATACAACTCGATTCCCTATTGCTGCGTCACTAAAATAGTATTCTTTTAGACAATTGCTAGCAAGCTACTATTCTGTTAAATTTGGGTGGACTAGATAGCTGACACCGGATTCCGAGGTAAAGTTCATGTATTGTATTCAACTAAGATATAAGATTCCACCGGGCCTTACGATCGCCTGTTACGGTCTCTATTTCACATGAACAGGATGCTTACAGAACTTCTAGAGAGATGATGTCAAAAATTTGCTACTAGAATTAGAATATTATATTGTAGTCCATGGCTAAATATGAAATTTGATTGTCAACAATTGGATTTAAGAAGACCGACAAACAGATTTGCTTTTTAGTGAAGAGGTAACAATCATTACAATACATATCATGAAAAATAGTAATATTATTGGATGCATTTACACCAAAGACTACTGTAAAGCCAGTGTAAAACAATCAACTGGAAAATATACATTCGTTTATCAGCAAAATACAAGGTGTTGATCTGCATTTGCAAAATATTTTAGTAATTAGGTATAGACATTATACTTATTCACCTAAATTTATTTTAAACAGTGTGCGATGATATAAAATCCTATTTTCATTAAATTTTACTTCGATAGTAAATCAAAATAATCTGTTGACTGGTGCAGAATAAGACTACACGGTAGGTACGTATGCTAGTTTGTGTTAGGTTACTACAATGCGAGCTTGCGGCGATCAGCTGAGCGACGGCGGGGGTCAATACACCGAGCTGAGTTTTAAACTGCATGATTACCAAAAAAAAAATTTTAGTTTTTGAGACTTATTTTTTCATGTATATGTTTTCAGTTAAAGTAGTATATTCACCCCTGAAAATATTTTGCAAATGTTTATCAACGCCCTGTATATTAGTTTCTCACCAGTTTTCAATCAATATCTAATTTAATATGTACCTTATGGCGATAGTTGAGATACCAACAGACTGCCATGCAGAGTGTATCGGGTTCGTATCGGGTTGCACCATAGACTTTTCGGTGTAATGTGCGTTCAGCAAAATCTGGTTAGAGTAGGTAGGGGTGAATATACTACTTTAACTGAATACATATTATTCAGTTAAAGTAGTATATTCACCCCTGAAAATATTTTGCAAATGTTTATTCACACCCTGTATATCAGTTTCTCACCAGTTTTAAATCAATATCTAATTTAATTTGTACCTTATGACAACATTGTACATCCTATTATAGTGCTTAAATATACGTAATCGTGTCGTCAACACCTATCTGAACACATAACAAATAATCTCCGTTGTTACACAAACGTGAGCTCACTTATCTCTCTAATCATTTTCAATTACGTGTTTACCATAATATGAAGTCGATATGCTCTACATTGTTTGCAGTTCTTGTAAGTCTTATAAAGGTATAATTTAATTCAGAAATCGAATTTTATTTTTCGGTCTCATTGCGATTTATCGAAAATTGCATCTAAAAATAGAGTTAAGCTGGTGATTCTGATGTGCAATAAATGAAGACTAACTATCTACACTGTTGCTGTGATATAATTTATTCCTGAGCCACGGGCAATAAAAGAAATATTCAAGACACTAGTTTCAAATTTTATTTCATAAGACACTAACAAATCCAAGGCTTTTAATTTACCTGTTGAAGATGGGTGCTCATGCCGCCTAACCGCTGAGATTTTCACTAAAAACTCAACCCATACAAATTTATAGAAACTTTGCCTTATTAGTCGAAGTTCCAGTTTTTTGTTCTTGGCTGTTGCATAGGATTCCAGAAAGTTCTAATCTCCAAGGCATGGTGGAGTAAGTTTGATTCGAAGTCTACGCATCCCTGAAACTATTTTTTTGTATACTCACGCCTGTATCCCCGAAGGAGTAGGCACAGGTGAAATAGGTAATACACCCATATTTCGCCATGAATTTTTAGGTCCCACGTAATAGGGGGCGAGCCTATTGCCGCTACCGGCCACATCACCAGACTCCGTGCTGCTACTGCTAAGTCGGAAAAACACAGTTACACTTTTGCCCGACCCGGGAATTGAACCCGGGACCTCCGATCAGCAGTCGCATACGCTATCCACTGGACCACGGAGGCTGTCTAAAATCATTGTCATACAATTTACCTCGTAATAATATTATTTTTTACTGTATGGATGGCGCAAAGGTATGTGGTCGCTCGTTGCTTTGCACGTCAGAGGTAATTGTAGAATCCATCGCTAACTCAGCAACTCTTTATGTTATCAACAATTTATTGCTCCGAATTAGCATATTTCTTGTTTCTGTTGACCTAATCCTCAAGTCTTAATCCTTTGCGGTACATGGTTGTTTAAAATTGTCAGTCATATTTCTATAAAATTATAAATAGACTCATCAATTAATATACATTAAAAGGTGCTTTCAGAGCTTCCTTGTCCATTGCAAATGGTTAACAACTGGTATGGCGTGGTGCCGAAACCGCTTAGGTTCTAGGCGACTTGGAGAAGGAAATGGACTGTATACAAAGGATAGCGGTTCTTCGCCGCCTAGAAAGGAATAAGGGGGTTCCGTAGATGTTAAAATACATTCGCGTTTTGATAGGAACATTAATTTTAACATTTCTTCGCTTATCGTGGAGCGTATCACGGACGCATTGCCGAACGCTAATGTAGACGTAGCATCACTCACTCATCTCGAATCATTGCCGCTAGCCGACGCGGAGTTTGCGAATCCGGCAGGCATTGATCTTTTGATCGGAGCTTCGATATTTCCGCACTTGCTACTAACTAACATAGTTCGTAGTGAGCGATATGATTTACCGCCCGCTATTGAGACGGTACTTGGGTATGTGATTATGGGTACCGTACCTACGTTACATACTTCTCATTGTATTACGTCTTGTTGTTGTTCTGCTCTTCAAGAGATTAAAGTGGGTGCTAAAACTGTGTGTAAGCTAAAGCACTAATTAACTATGCTATGTTATGCTACGCTATGCTATGCTGTGCTATGCTACGCTATGCTATGCTATGCTATGCCAAGCTACGCTACGCTACACTATACTATACTACACATCCGCTTTGTATATAGATGACATTGCCTGTAATGTCATACCCGCTCCGCTAGCAATTTCGCTTTGTGAAGAGCTTATTCAGCTTTTCAAGCGAGGCCAGTTTGATCTTGTCAAATGGACAAGCAACTCTAAGGAGGTTCTCGCACGCATACCAGATTCTCATAAGGCTTCTCCAGACATTGAGTTTGAGAAGTCTGTACCGCATAAGGTTCTCGGTTTACGCTGGGACAAATCCTGCGATAGTTTTCGGTTTGACGTCTCACCGCCAGATGATAAGTGCGCCAAGCGCACTATGCTGTCCACAGTGGCTCGACTATGGGACATAATGGGTTTGTGGCTCCCACAATTTTGTACGCCAAGCTCTTGATCAAGGAGCTTTGGCTATCAAAGTGTGAGTGGGATGAAACACCCCCTGACCATATTGTCGCCGCTTGGGGCCAGTTTTGTATTGAGCTTACCGCGCTCAATCAAATTACTATTCCGCGTCATCTTGGGTTGGTAGATGGATGTACCATCAACTTAACAGGTTTCGCTGACACCAGCGAGCGTGCTTACGGCGGTGTCGTATATCTGCAAGTCCGCATTGGTTCTAACTACTCGGTGCAGTTAGTTTGTGCCAAGTCTAAGGTCTCGCCTGTTAAAACCATTTCGGTTGCGAGACTGGAGTTGTGCGCGGCCCTTCTGCTGTCTCAGTTGCTCTGCAAGGTTCAAGACACAGTTTTGCCCCACTACTGTCTTAATAAATATACGCATTTTTCGACTCCAAGGTAGTGCTCGCTTGCATTCGTTCTTCTCTTCACCGCTGGCAGACTTTTGTCGCCAACCGCGTTAGTAAATTGATTGAACTTGTTCCCGCTACTTGTTTCAATCACGTCGCGAGTTATCGTACTCGTCTTCAGGAAGAACTCTCCATAGATCATATAGGCTGGAAGTTTATTCCACCAGCATCACCACATTTCGGTGGATGTTGGGCAAGCATGGTCAAAGTAATTAAAACGCATCTCTTCAAAGTTATAGGTCAACAGATCCTCTCTTACGAAGAGCTTTTAACTGTCCTTGCACAAGTCGAGGCACTGATCAACTCGCGTCCGCTTCCAACTCAGTGAGATCTAGCCTGAAGTTGGACTTACCTCTTAGTTTAAGTATTTAGTTAGTAGTTTTCGCTATTATTGCGTTTGTAGCTTTCGCTAAAGTTAATTTAGATTAATTTATTGTCATATCGCTGTCTTAGCCTATTGATGGGTTATGCGGTAGTACACCCAACATAGCTAAGTTCAATTCTATTTTTTTTAAAGGCAACCCTTTAGGGCCGGGGGGATATGGTAGCGCCATCTACCTTCCTATATATAACTAATCGCATCAACATGAATCGTTCCACGCTTGTCTAGTGCGAGCGATATCATATTTCCGTCCCTCTCTTTCCCTCTCCCTGGAAGAGGCACTGCCTTGCGCCTGATTCGTCGCCGCGAAACGTCGATGCGAGTGACAGTCTCGAACATTCCGCTCGCTGAGAACGCCGTCTCGATACCGCTCCGCGCCGCGCCGCTGTATGTGATTTTGCCGCTTCCACCAAGGAAAACCCGCTCGTGAGTGAAGTGAAAACAAGCAGCTACATCACGAAAACACCAGGAGGAAAAGAAACGAAGAAGGCTATAAGGTAAGTGCCTTCCATCCTGGAAATATCCTATACCCACTCAATCACCTCCTCCCGTATCCATCTCCTCTTCCCTTAATTCCTTTCCAGGCGGCGAAGAACCGCTATCCTCTGAATACAGTCCATTTCCTTCTCCAAGTCGCCTACCCTAATCGGTTTCGGCGCCACGCCATACCATTTTTTTGGTCCTTCGAGCCGGATTAATTTACGTTTTATACGTTATACCGCTATACCTAGGCAGTTATAGCACCTAGCTATACTCCTAATATATTCACATAACCGTCACATGGTTATTTCTGCACGCATTAGTAGGTAAACTTTTATGTAGCTACCTACTTATTAAATTATTATTTCTGCAACTATCATAGTTCTCTTATAAATCTCATATTTCAATCAACCTTTATTTCCTCAGCTCTAAAGTGTTGCCTACTTAGGTAAAATAATAGATACATTAGATATTCTTATTTTGTATCGGTCTCATTAGCTTATACTTACGTAAGCATGTCACAACAAAAGAAGTCACGCGTGTCGGAAGACAAAGAGATGACAATCTTAGAAGCGAAACGCAATATTTTATTTGAGCGCATCCAAAACATATATGAATGCTCAAAAACCGCATCTATGTCTGACAGCAATAGCGAAGCATTTCTCAGTTATTGTATAACAGTAGATAGTATTCGAATAGATTTTCATAAGTTGTTAGACGATTATAACGCAAGATTACTTTCTATCAATCCTGATGAAAAACCGAACTATCAGGCGTATACCTCATTCGAAGATCTTTATTGTATTATTAAGCGTATACAATCGCAATTGGAGGGTAAATGTTCAGCAGAGCCCGTTGCCCGCAAACCGAGATTACCGCCAATCGAGATTATGTCGTTTGACGGAGATATACGAAATTGGCCGTTATTCTATGCAAGTTTTAAGTCTACAGTGCACGATAATGGTTCTCTGACAGATGCTGACAGGTTGTACTATTTAATAGGTAAACTGTCACCGAAGGCCCAGTCCGTATTTGCAGGTGTCACACCCAGTGCTGAGAATTATCAGGTCATATTTCAGTCACTACTTGACAGATATCAAGACACGCGCGTTCTAGCGTCTACGTACTTTGACCAAGCTTTAAATCTCAAACTGTCCAGCAACGCGTCTGTCTCGAATTTCCAGCTGTTTATTGATAACTTCGTAACCGCGGTTAATTCTCTTAGGAATTTAAAATTAGAAGATCTTTCCGACTTTATGTTGCTTCAACTCGCTTTAAAAAAGTTTGACACTGATACAATTCGCGCATTCGAGATGACGGAACGCAATAATAAAATACCTACACTAGATAGTTTTATTTCATTCATCAAAGATCAGTGTCGAATATTTCATAATACGCAGTCTGATTCACCTGGCCCGTCTAACACTAACAACAACAAACAAAGGTTGAATAAATCGCGAAATAGTAATAATAACTCAGTCCCTAATCCACAATCTTATGTAACATGTTCGGAATCTAATAGTAATAATTCACAGAAGTATCTGTGCAGTAATATAGTGCACGACCATTACTATAAGTGTCCCACCTTTAATGATTTAAATCCAATTGCTCGTTTTAAAAGCGTAAAAGATAACAAAGCTTGCATTAATTGCTTAAGTATAAAACATAAAACGAGTAATTGTTCCAGTAGAACGAGATGTCGCACGTGTAAACAAAAACATCATACACTGTTACATTTGGATAAAAATAACCGGTTGTCAAGCCAAGCCGCTAACCTTGACACACTCGCGCCGCAGGTGCAGCAGACCACGGTAGCTGCGCCTTCCGCGTCTGAGGGCGAAGTATCGTTGTGTATGACATCCATTGAGCGGGCGACGCGCACGCGAGGACGGCACTCGCGCATCTATAATGATCCGCGCAGGGCCAAAACGCAGAGTACGGCGTCTAAGACGGTACTGTTAGCGACAGCGCAAGTTATCGTATACGATGTTAATGGGTCGCCGCACATGGTACGTTGTCTGCTAGATAGCGCATCTCAGACCAATCTAATAACATCGGAATGCTTCAAACGCCTCGGATTATGGAATAACTTTAAAAATACTAACTCAACCGTCAAAGGGATAGGCGGATCAGAAAGGCATTGCAGGGGTTCCGTAGATGTTAAAATACATTCGCGTTTTGATAGGAACATTAATTTTAACATTTCTTCGCTTATCGTGGAGCGTATCACGGACGCATTGCCGAACGCTAATGTAGACGTAGCATTACTCACTCATCTCGAATCATTGCCGCTAGCCGACGCGGAGTTTGCGAATCCGGCAGGCATTGATCTTTTGATCGGAGCTTCGATATTTCCGCACTTGCTACTAACTAACATAGTTCGTAGTGAGCGATATGATTTACCGCCTGCTATTGAGACGGTACTTGGGTATGTGATTATGGGTACCGTACCTACGTTACATACTTCTCATTGTATTACGTCTTGTTGTTGTTCTGCTCTTCAAGAGATTAAAGTGGGTGCTAAAACTGTGTGTAAGCTAAAGCACTAATTAACTATGCTATGTTATGCTACGCTATGCTATGCTGTGCTATGCTACGCTATGCTATGCTATGCTATGCCAAGCTACGCTACGCTACACTATACTATACTACACATCCGCTTTGTATATAGATGACATTGCCTGTAATGTCATACCCGCTCCGCTAGCAATTTCGCTTTGTGAAGAGCTTATTCAGCTTTTCAAGCGAGGCCAGTTTGATCTTGTCAAATGGACAAGCAACTCTAAGGAGGTTCTCGCACGCATACCAGATTCTCATAAGGCTTCTCCAGACATTGAGTTTGAGAAGTCTGTACCGCATAAGGTTCTCGGTTTACGCTGGGACAAATCCTGCGATAGTTTTCGGTTTGACGTCTCACCGCCAGATGATAAGTGCGCCAAGCGCACTATGCTGTCCACAGTGGCTCGACTATGGGACATAATGGGTTTGTGGCTCCCACAATTTTGTACGCCAAGCTCTTGATCAAGGAGCTTTGGCTATCAAAGTGTGAGTGGGATGAAACACCCCCTGACCATATTGTCGCCGCTTGGGGCCAGTTTTGTATTGAGCTTACCGCGCTCAATCAAATTACTATTCCGCGTCATCTTGGGTTGGTAGATGGATGTACCATCAACTTAACAGGTTTCGCTGACACCAGCGAGCGTGCTTACGGCGGAGTCGTATATCTGCAAGTCCGCATTGGTTCTAACTACTCGGTGCAGTTAGTTTGTGCCAAGTCTAAGGTCTCGCCTATTAAAACCATTTCGGTTGCGAGACTGGAGTTGTGCGCGGCCCTTCTGCTGTCTCAGTTGCTCTGCAAGGTTCAAGACACAGTTTTGCCCCACTACTCTCTTAATAAATAGGTAGTGCTCGCTTGCATTCGTTCTTCTCTTCACCGCTGGCAGACTTTTGTCGCCAACCGCGTTAGTAAATTGATTGAACTTGTTCCCGCTACTTGTTTCAATCACGTCGCGAGTTATCGTACTCGTCTTCAGGAAGAACTCTCCATAGATCATATTGGCTGGAAGTTTATTCCACCAGCATCACCACATTTCGGTGGATGTTGGGCAAGCATGGTCAAAGTAATTAAAACGCATCTCTTCAAAGTTATAGGTCAACAGATCCTCTCTTACGAAGAGCTTTTAACTGTCCTTGCACAAGTCGAGGCACTGATCAACTCGCGTCCGCTTCCAACTCAGTGAGATCTAGCCTGAAGTTGGACTTACCTCTTAGTTTAAGTATTTAGTTAGTAGTTTTCGTTATTATTGCGTTTGTAGCTTTCGCTAAAGTTAATTTAGATTAATTTATTGTCATATCGCTGTCTTAGCCTATTGATGGGTTATGCGGTAGTACACCCAACATAGCTAAGTTCAATTCTATTTTTTTAAAGGCAACCCTTTAGGGCCGGGTGGATATGGTAGCGCCATCTACCTTCCTATATATAACTAATCGCATCAACATGAATCGTTCCACGCTTGTCTAGTGCGAGCGATATCATATTTCCGTCCCTCTCTTTCCCTCTCCCTGGAAGAGGCACTGCCTTGCGCCTGATTCGTCGCCGCGAAACGTCGATGCGAGTGACAGTCTCGAACATTCCGCTCGCTGAGAACGCCGTCTCGATACCGCTCCGCGCCGCGCCGCTGTATGTGATTTTGCCGCTTCCACCAAGGAAAACCCGCTCGTGAGTGAAGTGAAAACAAGCAGCTACATCACGAAAACACCAGGAGGAAAAGAAACGAAGAAGGCTATAAGGTAAGTGCCTTCCATCCTGGAAATATCCTATACCCACTCAATCACCTCCTCCCGTATCCATCTCCTCTTCCCTTAATTCCTTTCCAGGCGGCGAAGAACCGCTATCCTCTGAATACAGTCCATTTCCTTCTCCAAGTCGCCTACCCTAATCGGTTTCGGCGCCACGCCATACCAACAACTGAAAATATTTACATTGTTATTTTATAATTATTATATTAAATTATACGCAATCATGTACCAGCATTGCTCATTAGTGATTTTATAGCTATATTCATGGTATCAATGGTCAAAATGTCATCTATTAGACCAATTTTTAATTGCTCATAAAGAAACATAGCAAGCTCTGTTTTCATAAAAATAGTTTCCTCAACTTTTCACTATTAAAAGATAAAGAAAGTTGCCAGCGTCAATGAAGTCAGTTGCGAAGCAGAAACTAATTACTGGAAGAAAGAAATCAAAGTTTGTATTAAAAATATAAGAAATAATTTGTAGCCAGCTTAAGGTGTTAGCTGTACCATAGTACTACGAATCGCTCGAGGTAGACATTGCTTATAATATAATTATATTATAAACTGTTTTAAAATCTGATGCAATCCTTAAATTTCCGCTTGCAAAGTCACTTCTACGGCAAGTTATAGACGATCTGAAACCAGATTATTACTTTATATTATTATTATGAGACATGCAAGTTATCTCACAATATTTTCCTTCATCGTTTAGCAAGCACTAGTTAACGAATTTATAGGCACTTGACTTCAAACTGTCAATGATGCATACGGTGAGTTGAACCCTTTGCGTAGCAGTCTTTTAGTTGGCCTCTAGAACGCTCATCTCCGTCACTCATATTTTTAACTGTTGGTGTTACTCATCATTACACCAACAGGCCAACCAAGTTATCAAGAAAACTTCATTTACGAATCTAGGGCAGCGATAGTGGAGATACCAACAGACTGCCATGCAGAGTGTATCGGGTTCGTATCGGGTTGCACCATAGACTTTTCGGTGTAATGTGCGTTCAGCAAAATCTGGTTAGAGTAGTATGCGGACCCCGGGTTGAAACTGGGATAACGCTAGGAGGATAAAATTTCATTTAGAAATGATATTATAATTTCTTCGGTGCGCATTTCTGTACATTTCAAGTCTACCTGCCATTATTGGTGGCGAGTGGTGGACAGCCGGCGTAATTGATCGATGAGTTCGACCATTGCTCACGGTGGATGGAGACCGGATTCCGGTTTTATTTTCTAGTTCTGTATTGCTTCTTATTTGTAATGTTCAAGTACTGCACTTATGTTTACATCCATTAGTAAGCTTTTATGATCGAAGATCGAGTTATTCTGTAATTAGGGTTTATGTCCCACTTGAGAATTTCCAAGCAGAGATTTCGATTTTCTTAAGGCCTATAGTCGTTCGTAATACGTAGAACTAAACATGCCCCACACCTTTGAAAAAAAGTTTAGCATAAGCCTGATGTCATAATTTGTGAGTCTGTTAATAATATTACATAATTTCACTTCCATTTCAGTAAAACGACACGACACATAATTTATTGTATAACGTTAATAAATTAAAATTAATATATTAAAATGGCATAATTATTGTGCAATAAAATTACTTAAAGAACTAAAATATGGAAAAGTAACATACATACATACATACATAGACTCACGCCTGTTTCCCGGAGGGGTAGGCAGAGACTACGGAACACCATTTGCAACGATCCTGACATACCTCACTTCCTTCACTCAATCCCATCAAGTTTCTCATGCATGCTCTTCTGTTAAGGGTACTTCTGACTTGTCCTTTTTTCAGGATGTCTCCAATCTGGTCAGAGAACGTCCGCCTAGGTCTTCCCCTTTCAGGACAAAGGAAGAAGATATATAAGGCAAGTGTGAATGGAACAGGTTCCATTCACACTTGCCTTATATATCTTCTTTGTCAGTCTATCGTCATCCATCCTCTCCATGTGCCCAAACCATCTTAACATGCCTTTCTCAATGCTTGTCACTACATCTTCTTTTACCCCACACCACTCTCGTATCACACAATTCTTTACTCTGTCGGTCAAAGACACACTACACATACTTCTCAGTGCTCTCATTTCTACAGCTATTATTTTACTTTCAAATCTCTTCAGCCATACCCAACTTTCGCTACCATATATTATAAGGGTAGGCACTAACACACCTCTATGTACAGCCAAACGTGCCTTTTTGGACACGTTTTGACTGTTCATAAACGCTTTCAGAGCTCCATTCACACTATTACCTGCATTAACTATCCTTTCAATATCTTCTTCATTCTTACCATCTCTTGTAAACAACGTACCTAAGTAAACAAACTCATTCACTTGTTCCACTCGCTGTCCATCGATCAAAACATTACAAGCCGTAACGCATTCCTCCTTTTCAAAAACCATAACTTTCATTTTTCTTACATTCACTTTCATTCCTTTCCTCTCTAACGCACCATGCATGATTGCTACCATCTCCTGCAACTCCTCCGCTGAAGATGCAAGTATTACCTGATCATCAGCATAAAGGAGGCATTTGACGAGTAACCCATTCATCCTTAATCCGCAGTCACTATGTTTTAAATCTTGCAAACAACTGTCTATGAAGAGGTTAAACAGCAACGGCGACACTACACATCCCTGTCTAACACCTTTCTCGATGGTAAACCAGTCAGTGTATGCCCCGTTTATATTCACACAAGCTCTAGAATCCTCATAAAGGGATTTCAGAGCTCGAATGAGGCTGCTGTCCACTCCATTCATTGACAGCACCGACCACATTTCATTCCTCACCACTTTATCGTAAGCCTTTTCCAAATCCACGAATGCGCAATAGACCTTTTGACCTTTGGCCAAAAACTTTTCGGCTATGCTTCGCAAGGAAAAAACCTGATCCGTGCATCCCATACCCTTTCGGAATCTCGCTTGTACATCCCATATTTTCTTGTCGGTTACTTCCATAACTCTTTCAATAAGTACCTTTGCATACAATTTGCCAACAATGCTGAGAAGGCTAATGCCTCTATAGTTTTTGCAATCTTGTTGCGAGCCTTTTCTTTTATAAAGAGGCACAACTACAGCTGTGGCCCAGTCATTAGGTACTCGGCCGGTGCTCCAGCACAAGTTATATAACCGCTGCAACTGACCAACTATGATGCCCTGTCCAGCCTTCAGCATTTCGACTGTAATCCTATCATATCCTTCAGCCTTACCTACTTTCAGACTTCCCAGTGCCTTCACGATCTCATCCACGCCAATTACGCTTTCATCATTGCTATCGTTACCATTCATTTCAGCTATCGGTGTCTCTATCGCAGATCTTTCAAATAAACTTTCAAAATACTCTTTCCATCTCTTCAGCACGCACGATTCATCATTTACTATCTTTCCATTCTCGTCTCTGATGGATGTGTGTTCTGAGGATTGAGTTCTTCCTCGAACTGCACGAACGGATTTCCAGAAAAACTTAATGTTCCTCTGGAAATCGTCAGATAATCTGCTATCAAACTCATCTTTCTTTTCCTCTTTTTTTCCTTTTAACCATTTCTTTCACTATTCTTTTTGACCTAACAAACTCCTTTCTTGCTTCATCTATGTCTACACTCGTTGCTTTTCCCATTCTTTCATTTGCTCTGGCAGCCAACCAATCTGACCAAGCTTTCTTCTTCTCTGACACTGCTGATTGTACATCCTTGTCCCACCATGTATTCATAACCTTCCGTATTTTCCTTCTCTTGATCACACCACATACTTCAGACGCTACACATACTATATCTTCTTTAAAAGATTGCCATAATTCTTCCATATCATTTATGCAATCGAACCTCTCCAATTTTGCTATCAATCTTCGTTTATACTCATCTTTCACATCTTTCTCTTGTAGATTTTCTACCTTAATTCTTTCCAAGACCCTATTTTCATTACGCTCTCGGTGTCGCCATCCTTTAAAGAGCCCACTTATCCGGCTCAACACTAAGAAGTGGTCTGTGTGGATGCCGATCCCTCGATATGCTCTTGTATCCAACACATTCTTTCTCAATCGTTCATCTACTATCACAAAATCAATCATACTTCTTCTAACATTTTTCGCCTCTCGCGTATACATATGTATCCTTTTATGATCAAACATGGTGTTTGTCACACAAAGGCTCCACTCCAAACAAATCTCAAGCAGTACTTTTCCATTTTCGTTCACACTCTCATCACCAAATGCACCTAACACCCTTTCAAATCCATCTCGCTTTACTTCCACCCATCCATTAAAATCCCCTAACAAGATCAATCTTTCATTATCCTTGCAGTTCCTCAAAATCTCTCTTAAACTCTCCCAAAACTCCTGCCTTTCGTCTTGCTCATGTTGTGACATACCCGTAACTATATTGACCGGGGCGTACACCCCCACAATAAAGAGACGAGTAAGTCCTACTTTCATTCTCATCCACAGTAGCCTAGCATTTACATATTCAAACTCTTTTACACAATCATTCATTCGCGCAGACAGTATTACACCAACTCCCTTACAGACTCTGGTGGTACTATCTACCCCAGACCAATACGCCGTATATGCACCATGCTTGGTGGTTTCACACCCTTTTCTTTTTGTTTCATTCACACAAAGAACATCAATATTTCTATCATCCATCATCTGACATACTTCATCCAATTTGCCGTTCATTCCTCCTCCAACATTCAATGTTGCAAACCTGCTCTCCGTAGGCCGCTTTTCACCCTCGCGGGAAACGAGACGTGATGGG
Source organism: Euclidia mi (assembly GCA_944739405.2). Lineage (NCBI taxonomy): Eukaryota > Metazoa > Arthropoda > Insecta > Lepidoptera > Erebidae > Euclidia > Euclidia mi. The sequence goes on along the minus strand of OX123187.2, from coordinate 75,295,005 downwards.
TTGCGAACCGCGTCGCCGGAAAAGTAAAAGAGGAAATAATAAGAATAAAAAAGAAATGAAAAATTAAAAATTGTCAACTACGAAGCGTTGAAAAATGACGCTGCAACGCTGTCGACTGCTAGCGTTGCGTTTATATAGAGTGTAGACATGAAGATCTGACACATTCACTTTATTTACAAATAAGATCACATATTTCTGGTACACTCAGAAGAAAATATACTGCACTTAAACTTACCGCATTTAATCCAAGCATCGGAACCAGACTCCATGATTCCTCCCAGTACATTTTCTTAGCAACGAGATGTATAGAACTCCGTTGCAAATTAAAAATTACTTCTTTTATTTTTTCACAATTTATTTTTGTTGTCGTATGTATTTTTCTTTTGAGTTTCATCGAAGTGGAAAGCCCGTGATTATAGTAAGTATTGTAAGAAATGTGAGATGAAAGTTTTAATGACACTTTTCATGGAAAGTGACTTACCTACGTACTCGACGATGGCTATTGGTGATATTTATAGCTAGTACTTGTATGGAAATGAGATAAAGAGTTGCTAAGTATAATAATTGATGTATGGAAATGAGATTAGTCGCATAGTATATGGGATAGAGTGTAATTAATACTGAATGTAGTATTGAGATATTATATTTCATAAAAAATATGAACTATTAATTCCACTTCGTACAATGATGGATACAAGCTCGCGTTGCAAGAAGTTTCTGCGTTGTGTCTAAGATTCTTATTTTTTAATGTGAGGTTGAAATTAACATTTCACATTTCCTACGACTTAAATCTAATAAATATTTCTAGAACTTTCTCCGTAATCGGGGCACCTTTTTAAGAATGTACTTAAATATGTACTTGGAAATATACTACTGATGCCATCCCTGTATCATAATAATGCCGTTTCTTGGTCATTCTGTTTAAATTTTATTTTTTAAACTAGTATATCCCGAATCCATAACTTGTAGTTTGATTTCTATGAGAATTTTATTGTCACTATATATTGTTTTTGTGTTTATATGGATCTATGGGAATAGGTGGTAGGTTTTTAAAGATTTGACATAAAAATTTAATAGAACCCCAAATACGAGTACAAGGCAAAATCTCGTTTGCCGAGTTAGCTAATAAATTATAACGACGACGAAAATTATAGACAGACACAAAAGCAACAGTAAAACACTATAACGAGTAAGAACTAATACTATACGTTTACTTGGCCACTCTTAGAAAAGTTAAGTCTCTTACTTTTAATAAAACTTCGTCGTAATACTATAGGGCGGAGTGCCTACTACGCTATCCCTGCACAAACGCGTCACAAGACATCAGAAGCCACTCTGGGTGAGTCCCACTCAAATTGTTATTATCGGACTCTGTGAGGCGATCCTGCTCTCTTGAAAAATAAAATAAAATATTCCGATGATACCGTAGGGATTTCTTATTTCCTTTTCTAGTACGTGGAAATTATTTCCGAAATGATATATTTGTATCTGTGAGGCAAAACATAGAGCATTTTTTTACTGTTATTTAAAATTAAAATCTTGTCTGTTTTACTAGTGAATACGGTTGTGATATGAATACAAATTGAAGAAATAGGTACATTTTAATCCCTAAAATTATATATAATTTGTTTATATAGACTCACGCCTATATCCCTGAGGGGGTAGGCAGAGGTGTAATATTACACTCACATTTCGCCATGAATTGTTAGGTAAGGTTAGTTAGGTTAGGTAGGTTATACATATTAAACATAGAAATTCCCAGACCAAGATAAACATCCATATTCACGCGTACAAATATTTGACTTGAGCGGGAATCATACCTGCGATCTTCGGCGCGGCAATCGTTCAATATCTCTCGTCGCTCGTCAATTTATGTCCGTTAATTGAATATTGGTTAAATCCCCTGCGATACAGGAGTTTTTTTACTGCCGTGGCTGCCTTTAAAAATCTGAGTTCAAACTACTCAAAGTTTTCAATATCGATATTATAATGCTAGTACAAATTGTGTGCCGAGTACGTGTGGGACTAACCCTCGTTAGTCGAAGTGAGTTTCGATGTAAACACGACTTTTATACACATCCTTGGGAATAATTGAGGGATTTCGTACATTCCCTCCTGATGGATTTTTTGTTCAAGTAGCCTTAAGTGATACAAGGGCACAGTAATATTGTCAGGTTTATCTTACTAAAATGCTGTTAAAGAATATTTTTAATGGTGTTCTCATTGACTTCCCAATTGCAGTGATGATTGCAAATTAATCTTCTAAAAAGGTCCTAGTGTAATCCCAGATGCATACAAGACTTTTGCTTTGGAGCCTGGGGTCCGCTTTTTTTGGGTTGCGTAGCCAAAACTGGCAGAAAACAGAACCCTTATAGATTCGTCATGTCTGTCTGTCTGTCCGTATGTCACAGCCACTTCATGCCCAAACTATTAAGACCACAGATTTGAAAATTGGTAGGTGATAGATTCCCTGATGTGCAAATAAAAATAAAGATGAAATAAAATGATAGGGATGTTTATATATAGGTCTTTAAAAATTACACTTGTAGCGTATGACCGGTACCTACCGAGTGTACGTCATAATACCGTCCATACGCTCGGCCAATCAGAGAAGGCCATCGTCCGCGCTCGTAAGTTTTGCCTATATTTGGTAATGCGCCGACACGAACTGATGGAGGGCCCAGTATATAAAGGGGCCGACAGAGAGGCCAGCACCGCTACTCTACACTAACCTACTACCGCTACTAAATTCTATACCGCTATATCTATAATTATACTACTTCATACGTGTATCCTGGTCCCAGCTGTGGGTAAGTTACTACATTTACTGCGTTAGAGTACTGCCCATCTCTCTACCTGCTAGCTGAGGCCGGCTGACGCCGCCTGCCTGACTCTATTGGTTGTGGCTCTCCTAATGCTGCTTTCCTTCAGGTTCCAGGTTCACCTTAAGACTCCGGCTACGCTCCTAGACCGCTACACTTTCCTGCATCACCTTCGGCGTCACCTCTGCCGAAGAGTCTGGCCTGCCCCGCTCATCACACACACACCGCCAGCGCCTGCCAGCTGAGCCAACGGCCGCTACGCGCAGCCCTTCGAGCAACCTGCCCTGCACACTACCGGAGGGAACAGCGTGGGAGACTGCAGCCCTTAGTGTTCAGGCCAGTGTCGTGTTGTTGGTCGGTCGTACTCGTGCAAGGGAAGTGAGGCAATACTCGGCAAATAAACGCATCTAGATCCTTTCTGCGTTTTACTACCAGAACCCGTTACAGTGGCGCCTACGTGGGTTATTGTCTCGCTTTTCGTGCTCGAGTTCTCATCTAGCAGGTCTCCATCATTGTAAGCAAGCAGGTGCGGCTACAGCGAACCGGTACGTATTGCTATACTAATTGTCTACCTTTTAGTGTAACTACCTACTACGTAATAGTTCGCAAATTTGAATCAAACTTCTTTCTAATTAGTCCTAACCGTCGAACTTTTACGCCTAATCGTAAAGTAGGCCAGTTGTAAGGGCGGAACGCTTGCGCACTAAGTGTAGTGTGTAGTGTATACTTACGCAGCTTATCTATTACATACACAATGGGCTCACACCCCATAAAATACTTTCTGTTAAATAAAAGCGAGTTAGCATACGAGGTTGCGATTAGAGGTGAGGAGCCGGCTACCTCTGTCCTAGGTCTGCGGAAGCAGCTCCCTAAATTACTGGAAGCCATTCCAAATTATGACATTTTGGAGTCGGGTCTAGCCATAGCAGTGGACTTCGAGGGCGCTAGCGAGGCCGTCTCTGAGCTGGCCAAGCGACTAAATTCGTTATCTCTTTCTTACGACGCGAACCTAGCTAGGAGGTCTACCGCACTGCACAACCACATTTTCCATAGACTCCGTAGGATGGAACGTCCTACGGCGTATTCAAAACGAATAACCGAATTGTGCAGCCGGTTCGACAAGCTCTCGGCGGAGCTGTCCGCCATTGAGCAAGCAGCTGTTCGCTCAGCTGATGCTGTAGCAGAGGTCCAACCTGCGTGGTCTACCTCGATGCAGGCAGGGTTAGCTCCAGTATTACATTGCGAGCATTTGAGAGTTAGCGAACTGTCTAAGCTAAAATACGACGGTACGGGATGCGTCCGAGCGTTCCTACAACGCGTAACCGAATTCCAAACCGCGCGTAATCTACCTTCCACTAAAATTTTATCACATGCCTCCGAAATTTTCACCGGTAACGCACTTCACTGGTACCGCGGCCTAAAAGAATATTTCAATACATGGGAAGAACTCACCACTAAATTAATAGACGATTTCACACCGTACGATTATGACTACCGGTTATTAAATGAAATCCGCCGACGTACTCAAGGTGCTACCGAAACTATAATTATTTATCTCTCGATAATGAATCAGCTGTTTGCTAGGCTGTCTCCGTCAAAGCGATTGTCCGAACGCGAAAAGTTAGACATCCTATTGCATAACATACGTCCATGCTACTCACTAGTGCTAGCTCCGTCAATATCTTCAATAGACAGTATAGCAACACTGCAGACGTTATGTTTAAACTAAGAACGGATGAAATGTTTGAACTCTCAATTCCGCGAACCGTTGTAACGACACGTTGGCACCAGACCTAGCTTACAGTCACAAACCTAATAACCGAGCGCGTAATAATTCCTACAATAACTATCCCGTTGCTACTATAGAGGGTACGTCCGAATACACTGAGAACAACGAACCTAACAAACCTAAGTCTAAACCTAGCTCTGTCGCTCTAGTCCCGTCCAAGTACTGCCCGCGCTGCCGTATCAATGATCACAGTTTGAATGAATGCAAACGCGATCGGTTCGCAATTTGCTTCAAGTGCGGCTGTAGGGATGTGACATTCCCTAACTGCCCGAACTGTAAATCGACGAAACCAAAAAACTAGTTGGTCAGGGTCGGGGCGTGTCAAAATCTAAATTAGGTTCTAAAACCTATTCAACGAATTTTGACAAAGATGATTGGAGAAATTGGCTAAACACTCTAAAAGTGTATTTCTCTAGTTATTCCGTCGCCTCGATCCTGGATAATAAACCTAAAAATGACCTACGGTCCTATGTTAACGTAACGATTAACAGTTTACCTATTTGTGGATTGCTCGATTCCGGTTCAGCCATTACAATTCTAGGTAACAACTCCCATCTAGAGGTAATTACTAAAACCGGGTTAGAAATACAGCAGTGCCACAACACTAATTCTATTCGGTCCGCGGGTGGAAATATATTGTTGACGCGCGGTTTTATCAACTTACCCACTACTTTTAATAATCAAACCCACTTATTGAAAGCTTATATTATTCCAGAAGTTACAAGTAATTTAATTTTAGGCATCGATTTCTGGAAACTTTAAATTACTGCCTAACCATATCGCATCCGTATGCATGTCTAAAACATTGCCGTGTAGTGTGTTAAGTGAAAATAAGCTTAGTAACACGAACGTATTGCAATCTTTTAGTGAGTTGAGTGAGTCACAACAAAGAACGGCTAAGTTAATTATAAAGCAATACAAGTCGATTTCTACTGAAAAAACCGGTTTAGGACGAACTCACTTAATAGAACATGCAATAGACACTGGCGATTCTGCGCCGAACGCCAAAGATATTATAGGTTACCGCCGGCGAAATTAAAAATAATTATTGACGAATTAGACGAAATGCTTGCATTGGGAGTGGAAGAAAAATGCGAAAGTCCGTGGTCGTCACCGATTTTACTAACGCCTAAGAAGGACGGTAAACTAAGGTTTTGTTTAGATAGTCGGAAACTTAATTCTATTACTAAAAAAGACGCGTACAAACTACCTTACGTATCCGAAATTTTAGACAACCTTAGGAACGCTAGATATCTAAGTAGTATAGACTTATCTAAGTCCTTTTGGCAGACGCCTCTTCGCGAATGTGATCGTGATAAGACTGCGTTCTATGTGCCTACTAGAGGAACATTTAGATTTGTGACTATGCCGTTTGGTTTAACGAATGCGCCTGCGACACAACAGCGTTTGGTGGATCACTTGTTTACGAACAGTCCTGAGTTCGAAAACTCTGTATTCGTTTTTTAGATGATATCGTGCTTATATCGCCATCTTTTAATGCTCATGTGTCACTATTAAATAAAGTATACGAAAAATTAAAATCGGCCAATCTTACCATTAACTTAGAAAAATCTAAATTCTTCCGTGATGAATTGAAGTACTTGGGCTACGTAGTAAACTCTAAAGGATTACAAGTAGACCCATGTAAGGAGGAAGCCATTCTTCAATATGCTACGCCTAAGAATAAAAAAGAAGTCAAAAGGTTCTTAGGCATTGCATCATGGTATTGGCGATTTATACCTAATTTTAGTACTATTGCCGGACCTCTGAACAAACTTACCTCTACCGGTAAGAAAGCCGCACCATTTCAGTGGTCGGAGGAAGCTGATGACTCGTTTTGTAAACTAAAACAATTGTTAACCTCCGCACCAATATTATCGTGTCCCGATTACGAGAAACCTTTTCAAGTTCACACAGATGCGAGTGCGAGCGGCATCGGTGGGCTACTTACACAAGAAATAGATGGCGTGGAACTACCTATCGCTTACATGAGTAGGTCACTAAATGCACAGGAACAAAACTACAGTATAACAGAACGGGAGACATTAGCAGTTCTAACAGCCCTCGAATATTGGCGCTGTTATTTAGATAACGGGTTAAAGTTCGTGGTGTATACTGACCATTCTGCACTGAAATGGTTCCTAAACTTGAGCAACCCGACTGGTAGATTAGCTCGGTGGTCGGTTCGTCTGTCAGCCTTCAACTTCGAAATAAAGCATCGGCGCGGTGCGGATAATATTATAGCCGATGCGTTATCACGATCCCTACCTGTAAATATAATTAACGCGAATAATAATAACGTGAATGACCCTAATGTTAACACTGATCAATGGTATTCAGCCACCTACAATGGTTGTTTATCTTCGCCCTATGACTATCCAGACTATTCTATTAAAAATAATAAATTGTATCGTTTGATTAAATCTAGGTGTATGCTACGTAAGGAGTTTGAATGGGAAGAAGTACTACCTTCTTCTGATCGAAATAATGCCATATTAGAGAACCATGCCGAACCCACTTCGGGGCATTTCGGTATATTTAAAACTTACAAGCGCTTAGCACTGCGTTACTATTGGCTCAAAATGCGCGATGACGTAGTTAAGTTCATAAATTCTTGCGACACTTGTATCGCGCACAAACATCAGAACCATGCACCATTGGGAACCATGGGACGACCCAAAGTGTGTTCACGACCCTTCCAAACCATTAGTGTAGATTTGGTGGGGCCACTACCCGTTACAAGAAAACAAAATGCCTACATCTTTGTAGTAACTTGCTGTTTTAGTAAATACTGTCTACTTTTTCCTATCAGGCGCGCAACTGCTGAAATAATAACTAATATTTTGGAAGAAAAAATATTTTTAGTTCATGGTATACCATCTACAATTATATTGGACAATGGTAAACAGTTTGTAAGTGCTACTTTAAAAGCTATGTTGCGCAAGTACAAAATCCCTAATCTTCATTATACTCCAAAATATTCCCCACATGTCAATACGGTCGAACGCTATAATAAAACCATTGGTTCTACATTAGCGGCGTTTGTAGGAAATAACCAGAGATTATGGGACCCTCTCCTACCTAAGGTGCAGTTTGCATTAAATACTGCAGTTAATGAAGTCACGGGCTATACACCTAGTTTTTTAGTCTATGGACGTGAACTAGTTCCATGCGGCTCACACTATGTCGACACGGACGCTGATGATATAGTATACATACCTAGGTACGATTACGCAGAAAACAAAGGTCACTTATCAGGCATATTTGACAAAGTTCAGGCACTCCTCATTCAAGCTCATGCTAGGAATTCCCAAACGTATAATTTACGCCGTAAACCAGCTGAGTTTAATGTGGGAGACACTGTGTGGAAAAGAACTTTTTATCAGAGCGATAAGGATAAGTCCTTCTGTAAGAAACTAGCCCCTAAATTCGTGAAGTGCACAGTGATTAATAAAAAGTCGCCCCTCGTTTACGAGTTGTCGGACGCGTCTGGAAATTCTATTGGGTTTTGGCACATAAAGGACCTAAAACTTATACACTATGGTGCCTAACTATTTGTTACAAACCGTAGAAGACTTTCCCTTCCTTCTCTCTATATGCCGTCTTAGCTTGGACAGTAGCGGACTCATAGACCTAACGCAGCTAGTCGGATTTTCCTTGTTAGCCACGTAAAATCCTCTCCTAAGGCGGGCGGTATTGTAGCCTATGACCGGTACCTACCGAGTGTACGTCATAATACCGTCCATACGCTCGGCCAATCAGAGAAGGCCATCGTCTGCGCTCGTAAGTTTTGCCTATATTTGGTAATGCGCCGACACGAACTGATGGAGGGCCCAGTATATAAAGGGGCCGACAGAGAGGCCGGCACCGCTACTCTACACTAACCTACTACCGCTACTTAATTCTATACCGCTATATCTATAATTATACTACTTCATACGTGTATCCTGGTCCCAGCTGTGGGTAAGTTACTACATTTACTGCGTTAGCGTACTGCCCATCTCTCTACCTGCTAGCTGAGGCCGGCTGACGCCGCCTGCCTGACTCTATTGGTTGTGGCTCTCCTAATGCTGCTTTCCTTCAGGTTCCAGGTTCACCTTAAGACTCCGGCTACGCTCCTAGACCGCTACACTTTCCTGCATCGCCTTCGGCGTCACCTCTGCCGAAGAGTCTGGCCTGCCCCGCTCATCACACACACACCGCCAGCGCCTGCCAGCTGAGCCAACGGCCGCTACGCGCAGCCCTTCGAGCAACCTGCCCTGCACACTACCGGAGGGAACAGCGTGGGAGACTGCAGCCCTTAGTGTTCAGGCCAGTGTCGTGTTGTTGGTCGGTCGTACTCGTGCAAGGGAAGTGAGGCAATACTCGGCAAATAAACGCATCTAGATCCTTTCTGCGTTTTACTACCAGAACCCGTTACACACTGATGTGCCGAAAAGCATTATCTCTCAAAGTCAATCGTTTAAAAGATATACCTTTCCAAAGTGGTAAAATAAGTGTAACCCAAAATTTCTCTACCCTGGATTTGCATAAACGTCTGTTATTTGCAGTCTCTGGCCAATCGCTCTCAAAAGCGTCTAGGGCATCCCACCATCTACGAATGGGACTTGTTCAAAGCCGTCGATCACCTGATACACAATTACTAGTTGCATGAGCTCATCTTGGGTTGGATGCAAATATTCAACTTGGAATTCTGAATCTCGGTCAGGGGCTATGTTTGAGTAACCTAGGTTAGGATGGGCAGTTTACATACTAATAAAATCCAGTTGTTACCAAAAAATGCATTTGTTATCCTTAAAAACGTTTTTCATCCCATCTATTTACTAGGTACCCCGGGCACACACCTCTAACTTTTCGAAGTTATGTGTGCATTATAAATTAATTATCGCTTGCTTAATGATGTGCCCGGTAGATGGCAATAGGCTCGCCCCCTATTACATTGGGACCGAAACATAACTGGCGAAGTGTGAGTGTGTAAAACACCTCTGCCTACCCCTTCGGGGATAAAAGGCGTGACGTTATGTCTATTTACTAATATTGCCAACGATTGTCACTGTGTCACAGGAATATGATCACCTAAGAATCTAAACTATTCGTGTTGAACAATCTATTATGAGCCATTATACTACAAAATGACTTAAATGTATGATCATAAGATTTATTTATAAACAAAAACAATGATTATAGTTTCATTGTCATTATAGTTTTACGATATATACACATTCTGTTCATAATATTTACAAACAAGATTATGCTTTATATATTGCCAGTGATTTTAATTTGAAAGCAGATCACTTCCGTACTTTGCAGTGTAAAGACTATTGACTTTTTGCCCCAATGTGGAGATAATTACTTTTAAATTGGAAAAAGGATAATGAAATTCAAGTAAGTCGTACATTCGATTTGTTTTAAATTTATTATGGCTTAGGATTTTATTTTCAGAGGATCGAAACGTGATCCTCCTCCGAAAACTGTGATGATCATCGGACTTCGGGCCGAAGATGGATCAACGATTGATAAGCATAATAAAATTATTTCGTACCGAATGACGAAAATGTGTTAATTTTATCCCTGGACATCGTCGCTGTCATAGCGTTATCCAGGTTGCATCTCAGACTTTGATCTTGGCTCCTTGGGTTCGCTTCCAAATCTAACTTCACAAGATAAAATATTAGCTTTCCCATAGAGCTATTTACTTTTGACCTCCGCAATACAAAGGAATAGCGATATTCAATTGCTAAGATCGGTGTCAGTATATTCACGCGTGCTGATTCTCCATATCAACTGTCAAAGATCTTCATGACAACAGAACTGGGACCGACTGCTTAGTATACTTGCCGAGTCACGGGGCAAGTAATAAACATCAATTGAATATCTCACAAATCTGCGTTCTGCAGCTGTTATTTGGAGACAGTTTGGCATGCTGTAAATTTAGTGTGATTCCTCTTCAAATTGTTGTCTTTTGCTATTTCGACCAGACGCAGGAGGTCATTCACGATATAATTGAAGTGGAAAACACCCTTCCTATTCTCTTTAGAACCATCAATAATAAATACTATGTAAAATATTGCTTTAGTAGTATCCAAATCAGAGTTTATCTATTATATATGAACTTTTTACTTTTTCTAATTAGATAATTTATTGTTTCGCAGATATTACGTGGTATTGCTTTTTATGAGCAGATCAGCGTTAGCTTTCTGGGATATGGGTACGACAACACTTGATCCAGCATTCTGGAGATGGGATGCTCAAACTACTAGGCTAAGTAGATTCAGATGGCAAATTACTCAAAGCACGTGGCACGGCATGTGGTTTCGTTGGTGGGATTGGGACGAAATTGAATTCAGAAGACGTTTGTATGTTGTAGCAGGAATAACTATCGGTGAGTATTTTAATACTTAAAAGTTCTATTTGTAATATTTTATAAATATAAATAGTAATAATAATATGATTTTTGTCGTACGATCAAAACTGATTCTTACGATGAAAATCAATAAATAATCATAATATAATATTTTTTTTAAGAATGTAGTGCATAATATGTTGAATCTTTAAAAGTTTACTTATCATCAACATCGTCCTAGTGTTATCCCGATAGCATCTCATCTAGCTTAACCAGATAAACCAGAATATCAGTTTATCTACGGAGTGACAGCATCTTACCTCCGCAACCCAAAAGAATAGCAACGTCCGTTGACTTACACCAGAGACACTACTCGAGGATACTGTCTCCTCATAACGACTGTCAAAGATGTTCATGACATTTGGCATTCCATGCACTCCAAGGCACAATGCATGCGATAAATTAACATTTTATTACGCAGATACGACTTCGAAGAGTCAGTGCTGTGAACCGTGGATTCAAGCCAGATACCATCTGCATGGCAGTCTGTTGCTTCCTGAGTAGATAATCGCTGCCTTGTTTCAAAGTAAACTACACGTTAATAAAATGTATGGCTGTTATAGACTGTACAAGCGGCAAAGCAGATAGCAGTTATACTGTGGCAAAGCTAATATTCTGTGAAATCTGGGCCCAACCGAAAAGAACTATAACATTTAGTCAAAATATGTTATGAGGTTTGTTCACCACATTTGCCAATTCCCTTTCGGTCTCAAGAAAATTTCACAAATTGTGTCAATTCAAAATGGCATGTTACCAAACATGCCATACTGTCAAAATTGCAGACCCACCAGTATTTTGCTCTGCATGACTAAGCTCTGTGTATCAGACATGTATGAATGTATAGTCATTTAAGACGAATTGAAATAATATAGTGGAGACTCTCATATGGTGCAAATACAAACATATAAACCTAGTACGGGACTACGTATTTGAGCCGTTTGGAATCGAAACAGTGGGCCATGGGGTCCAAGTGCGAGATCTCTCAAAGAAACTGGTATTTGACGCAAAAAATCAGCATTGACATACAACGTGGCAATGCTGCTAGTATTCTGAGCACGCTTCCGATCGACAGCGATGTGGAGGCTTTTCATGACGTAATTATTAAAATTTTAAAACATAGTAGTGAGTTACGTGGCATGTTAACAAGATTTCATGGAATAGGTTCATCCTTGCTGAGGCTTCATAAAAAAAATATGCTGTGCGTTTGGCAGAATAGATAAGTGACAAGTGGACAAGCTGTTATACGATTATTAATTTATTTATAAATTGTTGCAGATTTCATAAATCTTACTACTGGAGCGATACTGAACAGAAGAACCATTCTTACGTCCTCGAACCCATTAGATCCATACATGACAAGACAAAAGAAATTACGTATATGGGCATTAGGTAGATCAGGAAAAAACGACACACCATGGCGATACCGTGTTTGGAGAGTCACGCGAATTTTCCCGAAGTCTTTGAATCCAGAACATTGCCACGGACCATTTTGTCACCATCAGCCGCGTCACGATGTTTCTATAATCCATACTTTAGATCAAATGTATATTTATTACGGTGATATGAATTATCACTATCAATACGCACTCAGAACGTATATAACGAGTAAGAAAAAAATTCTGGACAGCGGCATTCTCTGGTTTACCGGCTCCGGATACGAATACATACAACATATACAAGAAAATTATAAAATATTTTACACTAGAACGGATAGAAAGTATATATTAGATTGTTCAAAATACTTACCGAAGTGGTGGGGTAAATTCATTTGCATACAGAATCATGATGACTTGCCTGGTATTCAAAATGGGGGTGCTTTATTTGACGATACGTATGTTGTTGGTCTTGGATGTTTTGAGATCCGATATAATGAAGACCGAGTTATGGTGTTTACGGACCTAAGGTATTATGTAGATTGGATAAATCACTATGGGTATATATGGGCTGGTGAGTATTACGAATACGCATACCCACAGTGGAGCGTATACTCAGGTTGGTTTTACGATAGTGGTGGCAACTATCCAATTATACCTACATATCAAATAAAAGAGTACGGCATGTATCCACTGGGTTGATTTTAAGATAATAGTGTAGGATATTATGATGTTGTGTTTCACTACCACAAGAAATATTTTGTAATACAGAACTGAGTATCTATTGAAGTGTTTTTTTTATACCTTCGCTCATGTGACTGTAGAATAAAATGTTGTTTAACTAGCGTAAACTAAAAATAACTATTGTATTATTCTAAGTTTTATAACAAAAAACATTGGACAGTAAATAAATGTTATACCTTACGCTCGTGTGACGATACCAAAACGGCCTAGCCACATTATTATTTTGACTAAGCCGTGATGATTTTATGAAATTAGGGCTGGCAGGTAGAGAGCACGTAGATAAAAGACGAAGAAAGACCTTTTTGAGAATGCAAGCTATTTATTTTTGTCTTGTCTAAATTTTACATGAAAATGTTTTAGTGAGATCTCCACCGGCAGCGATAGCCTAGTGGAGATACAAACAGACTGCCATGCAGAGGGTTCGAATCCACGGCGCGCACCAATGACTATTCGGAGTTATGTGCGTATTGAATTGTCAATTATCGCTTGTCCCGTGCCTCGGAGAGCACGTTAAACCGTCGGTCCCGGTTGTCATGAAGACCTTTGACAGTCGTTTTAGGGCGTCAGTACCTTAAAAATAAACTGACAATAGTCTAAACCATGGAATATCGGGATCCCTTTGGGTTGCGGAGGTCAAACAGGCAGTCGCTCTGTGGAAAAGCTAATATTCAGCCAAATCCGGTTAGACCAGTAAGCGGACCCCAGGTTGAACCTGAGATAACGCCAGGAAGATGATGATGATGTTTTAGTGAGATCTCGGTTATTTGAAGTGAATTTGTATTGTTGACAATTAATATATTGCCAATTATTTTAATTTCACAATTACAGGGTTAAATAGCTGTAATGGATGAGACCCCCTTGTATGTGCAAATATATTCAATAACTCAAAATTAGGGTTCCGTAGCCATTTTTGGCAAAAAATGGTACCCTTATAGATTTACAATATCTGTCGGTCTGTCCGTATGTCACCGCCACTTTGTGACGAAACTATTCAGTCAACAGATTTGAAAAATGGAAGGTAGATGTATTCTGCAGTGAACCGCTTGACGATGTGTATATAAACAAAATAAATAAAGGTGGAGTCTTTATTCATGGAACTGACATGAAAAAAAATATTTTCTTCTTTCATATACATGCGGGATATCTATAGATAGATCTTCAAAAATGACATTGAGGTTTAAAAACCATTGTTTCTGAAAGTCAATAGTTTGAAAGATAGACGCTTCTAAAGTGGTAAAATGAATGGTCCCCCGCTCTTCGAACTTTGAAAGTAAGAGTGACAAATCTAGAAAAACAATATGCTGTAGATCGTAACAAAAACTTCCAACGAAAATTGGTTTGAACGATGTGTAGTCAGTAGTTTTTGAGATAATTATAGTTAGTATGAAGTAATATTTCGCGACCGTAACATTTTCTTTGTATTTTTGTGACATATAGTTACTACAACATATTTATTTATTTTCTTAACGGCCCGGCCACAACCTATAGCGGCGGCGGCACACGGTGGTTCAGGGGCGGCAAAAAGTATTCTTTTTTAACTTTGTTTATGATGCCTACAATTTGGTCTTATTAGAAACAGGTCATACAAAAAATACGACTACATTATCAGACTTTTTGACGTGACAACGTCTTATAAATTGGTTTGCCGGGTGACACTTCAAGAAACTGCGTTACGCTCCGCTCACGTTATGCGCTCACAATGAGAGCGAGTGAGAGGCACGCGTCCCGCCTAAGAGCGAGAGAGACAGACATAAAAAGTGAAAGGCACGCGTCTTTCATCCTTCTTCCTACTATACGAATGAATATTCACATTAAAATTATTTTACCACTCAAAGTCGTTGTCACGTAAAACTTTCGCCCGTATACCGACTTTACAGGCAACCAAATTTTTTTAATTTTATGATGTAAAGCAGTAGGGTGATCGACAATTAACAAATTTCGTGCAAAAAATAGTGTTGTTTCAAGTATGAATGAAACTGAAATATTAGTATATTCAGCTTTTATTATTTGTTTATTCGTAGCTCTATTGTGTGTTATTAAATAAAACGTAAAACTATTATATGATATAATGAGTATTTACCTGTCATTACACTTTTAATGAAGCAAGTAATATGGAACCATTTGTTTTCAATTATGAGACTATAACTAATCTCCGTTACCGACCGTTAGACAATGATACACTTAACGAGATTCATTAGACCTTATAGATCATATATACATCAAATTTAGCTGCGACTATCAGCGACCCTGGAAATACCAGGTCATTATCTAACGCCGCTCATTAACGAGGTAAAGTGCATTATATTAATAATTATTTCTACTGAGGGTAATTAACAATTTGTAATATCACGTAAGTAGGTATAAATAGCATTGAATTATTGTTTTGACTTCATTTACCAACATTCTCTCTTAAGATAACAGTAATATTACAGTGATGGATAGCTTTACTATTGCCTACTCCGATTTAGTGCAAAACCATAATTGTACCATATTAAAAAATATATTTATTATTATTATATATTTTCTTGATACACTAATACATTCGTTTTATCATTTTAATAAAGTTTTATAGTTATATGCAACGTATTTTGAATTAAAAATAATATTTTCCGCTTTCCCGTACTACCTGCACCACCTTGCGGCAGCGGCGAACAATTTCGATGCACATGCGTTTACTCTGAGGCGACATCGGTCGCCGCGGGGTAGTAAAGCGCGCCACAGACAACGATGTAATTGAATGTGTTCGACACTTATTTTATTTGCAATATACAATGTATTTTTCAATTATATAGATGTTAATGAACTACTAAACTCGGCTACAATGGCTACATAACAATAACCAGCATAAGCAATAAAGCATTTCAACCGAAAGTAAAGAAATAGACAAATGTTATTGACCCTTGCTTCAATTTAAAAATAGTTTCGTCTATACACGTAAAGATACATTAATGTTACCTCTGCAAAACCGGAATTAATCTGCTTTAAAAATACATGACTGTCATTTTATAAAGTCATATTTGTAAATATTATGAACAGGGATCTCGTATAACTTTATTGACAATTTGACTTTAATTTATGTTATTGTTTATAAATGTCTTATGTCTGTTATTTTAATATATCCTTACATTTTATAAAACAAATGCCGGCGCCGCGTCTGTCTTTCCGTTCACTAGACTCAAAAACGACTAAAAAATATTTGATATGGTTTCCAATGTTGAACAGAGCTGCTCTCAAGGAAGGTGTTAAAATTCTAGCCTTTTTAGTTTTATAATATGCACGTCTTACATACATACATATTATAAAAGTAAATAACTAAATCAAGTGCGAGTCACACTCGTCAGTGAAGGGTTCCGTTGTAGAGTTATCCACTCATCATACTCATTATCTTTACCATCTTTCACCTAACCAAATACTATTATCAGTTTTTTGACACCAAAAATAACTTTGCTTTCCATAGTGTTTGCATAAAAGACAACGTTATATTTGTGCTTATTTACAATGTGCTACATATTAAAAACTAACATTTCGTTAAAACAAATTTTCGTTCGAGGTTTCATTATATTATACAGTATATATTTTTGCAGATTTCTTAATCTCTTACGGTAAAAGTGATGGGAGGATAAAAGGGATGGGATAGTTACATTTTACTGCTTTACTATGACTTTGAGTAACAATGGTTTGAGAAACCCGAATATCATTTTAAAGACCTATCTATAGGGAGCATGAATATGACTGATAAAAATATTTTCAAGTCGATTCCATGTATGGAGAGAGCCTCCTTATTTTTTATGTTTTTTTACAGTTTGGTATTTTACCTATTTTCAAATCTGTAGTCTCAATCGTTGCCGAAGAAAGTGGCTGTGACATACGTACGACGATACGTATGACAAACAGACATGGCGAATCTATAATGGTTCTGATTTTTGCCATTTTTGGCTAGAGAACACTAAAAACGAAAATTGCAAAGACTTATAGGAGTGTTGTGGTAAAAAAAATATATTAACTACTTTAGTAGTAGTTTTCGATTCTGTATTCAAAAATATATTTATGCCACTTGTCAGCCACTGCCGCTGTACCATCATTTCAGAGAAGTGGACAAACATTGTCAAGTTATGAGGTATGATAACATCTAGAAAGTAATGATGACGATTTACAATGAAAACTTATATTGAATTGAAAACTTATATTATACTTATACTGATAACTTACTTGATTTGTGAAAGCATCATCAATTAACAATGGAAAATAAACATTTATAATACTCAATAGCAATAAGGACTACAATAATTCGATATACGTACCGTACCTTTGTTTGGATTAGCCGATATTTCGGCCCTGGCGTTCCTTGATGTTATGATCGGCGTACGTACGAGATGACAGTTCCATGAGCCACTCTGTATACAGAAAACAAACGCACACAGATCGCTACCTACACGCCGACTCATTTTATCACTCACGTCAACTGAATTCTGTTATAACGTCGCTTACCAACCGGGCATACAGCGTGTGTGACGAGGAACATTTGGATAAGGAACTTTCGCATATAAGCGACGTTCTACACAGAAACGGATACAATGGGTGCATTAGACCACCCAGACATACACAAAACACCTGGACTTCAAGGTTGAACAACATCCAGCGTACTTACCGTACGTCGAAAGAGTGACAGATAAGGTCGCCAATATCCTTAAGAAGGTTTCAGTTAACACTATCTTCACTCCGTTTAAGAAAGTGTCGCAATATATAAGAACGCCGAAAGACAGTCTTCCCTTAGAAAAGCCAGGTGTATACAAGATTGACTGCAGTTGTGGGAGTTCCTATATAGGACAAAAAAAACGCACCATCTCTTGCCGGATAAAGGAACACATCAGGGCAGTTAAAAATAACAAGCCACATAAGTCAGCTATAGTTCAACATCACTTAGACTCGGGTACCGACCACTGGATTGCGTTACACAACCCTCCGGTGCTTTCGACTGAACGCCATTACATACCTCGAATTTAAACTCAATTGAGGCGAAGTTATAGTGTTTTTCAAATGAAGTGGTGAGTCACACACCAATCCATAGTAAGTGACACGCACATATTAACCAAACGGAGTGATTAACTGAGTGGTTAAAGGAATCTAGCAAAAAAATATCAATTCCATAAAAACAGATATCAAATATGTCAATGAACAACTTATTGATATGAAAACAAACACAGACTTATTGCTTCTAAACATAATAACTTCAAGACTGAAATGCAATTACTTACGGATACTGTCACTAATAATCAAGAAAAGGTAGAATGTATTGAAAATGATGTAAAGACTCTCAGGAGTATGTCGCACTGGTGATTGGTTTGTAGGTGGTGAGCCAGACTCAATCACTCGCCGATCAAAAAAAGGAAGAAAATCAGGTTTTACTTACAAATGAAAACACTTTTAGAATAGTACACTTCACGATATAATTGCCTATATAGGTAGAATACAATGCAGCTATTTTAAAACCAAGACTTTTACTAATTGAGAACATGACTCGTAAATTCAGGGCGTGGTCCGACAAGTATAGTTGGTGTGCACTGGTGTTCCGAAGGCCAGGGTCTTGATAGGGGAGAAGACTTAACTGATGGCCGTGAGCTGGAGCAGAGGGTAGATTGAATAGCGTCGCACGCTTATATATGACGTGCGGGGCGCGCGGGCAGAGGCGCTCCCTCCTACGTTCGACGTCACAGTCCAGACAGAAGGGCACGACGTCAGACATCCCCCTCTTTAGGGCAGAATTTTCCCTAGGGAAAATTCTCTTGGCTAGCAGCTCGTTGAGGATTACCTGTAATCAAGTAGTGGAAGTGGTGTCAGTATTTTAAATAAACAACCAAACTTACATAAATACATCTATATATATAAAAGAAAGTCGTGTTAGTTACACTATTTATAACTCAAGAACGGCCGAACCGATTTGGCTGAAAATTGGTGGAGAGGTAGCTCAGAACCAGGAAAAACACATAGGATACAATAAAATGCAAAAAAAATCTGGGAGAGATTTTAGAGAGGGTCGAAATTTGTTGGGACAAACCTCCTACCTATTGACAGTAATAACGCATGCGCTGTAATAATTGAGTTGCTGCGCATGTGCTATATCTGTCAGTACTGTCACATTATACATTGACATAATTATGATGCACTGTCATTAATTCGTTCGCTTTTAAGGTTCGCTTACTAAATTAAACTAATAATAATTATTGTAACAGCCTTGGCTAATCCCTACTAATATTAGGTACTAGCTGTGTCCGCGGCTTCGCCCGCGTGGAGATCGGTATCCCTTAAATATCCCTTTCTGTGCCCTTGATAATCTAAAATAACATAATGATCGGTTGATGAAACTCACACTCATATTTAAGTTTCTTACTTACTGTATTAGAAAAGTAGTAACCTGTACCTGCCACCTAAATTCTTAGCTCTTTCTTTTAATAAATACTACGAGGGTCAAACTGAAAGTTCTTAGAACTGGCCACTTATAAACAATATAATAAAAAAAATATTCTAAAATTTGAAAATAGAACTCTTTGCCAATATTACTGAGTATATATTTCATTCATTTGTCATTTGTTTTACGATTTGGCGGCAAATTGAAAATTGTCTGTGTCACGTCAACATGAATTTAACACGAGAAAATTTTCGTGCAATGATTTTTTATGACTTTCGATGTCATTTAAGTCAACAATAAAGTTATGATAGACTACGATTGGCCTTTCACGATGAAGCCCCGTCTCGTGCGACTGTTTACAACTGGTTTAATGAGTTTAAACGTGGTCGCACTAATCTCACTGATGATGTACGTGAGGGACGGCCTTCTACGGCGACGACTGAAAATAACATCTGTGTTGTGCGGCGTATGATAGAGACTGACAAAAGAGTGACCTATCAGCAGATTCGGACAAGCTTAGGCATCGGTATGAGTCAAGTGTACAAAATCCTCCACGAACATTTAGCGGTCAGGAAGCTTTGCGCCCGGTGGATACCTCATAATTTGACTAAGGCTCAAAAACTCCATCGTGTGGATTGGTGCCGTAAAATGATTGAAAGATTTAACGGAGGTGACTCAAATGCTGTGTTCGACATACTAACAGGTGACGAAAGCTGGATTTACTTTTATGATCCTGAAACCAAAAGACAATCTGCTCAGTGGGTGTTTCCTTTCGAGGAGTTGCCAACTAAAGTGAAGAGAGATCGAAGTGCGGGAAAAAAAATGGTGGCCTCGTTCTTTGGAAGGATAGGTCATTTCGCAACAATTGTGTTAGAGGATCAAAAAACAGTTTCTGCAGAATGGTACACTACCAATTGTTTGCCACTTGTCTTGGAAAAAGTTCGAGAGAAACGACCTCGCAGTAGGATCCTCCTTCACCACGACAACGCCTCGTCGCACACCGCCAAGCGAACGATCGACTATTTGGCGACTTCAAACGTTGAATTACTGGGTCACCCGCCGTATAGCCCTGACCTCGCGCCTTGTGATTTTTATTTATTTCCAAAAATTAAAGAAAAACTTAAAGGAAAGCGGTTTATGAATGCTGAAGAAGTGGTGGCTGCGTATCGCGATGCCATTGAAGAGACCCCTAAGGACGAGTGGGCAAAGTGCTTTTCCCAGTGGTTCCATCGCATGCAGCGGTGTATTGACGTCAATGGACAATATTTTGAAAAGATATAATAAAACTAATAACTGGCTAATGTAATCAGTTTTTGATTTTCTAAGAACTTTCAGTTTGACCCTCGTATCTAGCCGGATTACAAAATTATTAGTTAATTTTAATCTTTGCACTCAAAAAGTAACACTCAAATAGTAAGTCTACGATGCTCTATAACTATCTATACTATATCTATACTAATATAATAAAGCGGAAGAGTTTGTTTGTTTGTTTGAACGCGCTAATCTCAGGAACTACCGGTCGGATCTGAAAAATTCTTTTTGTATACAATAGCGCAGTTATTCCGGAAGGCTATAGGCTAAATAACATAACGCTTTGACCCTTCTGGGCCGGGCAAATGGCTAAAAAGGCTAAAAGATAATGTCGGCTAATCTCAGGAACTAGCAGTCGGATTTTAAAAATAGTTATTGCCTATGATAGTCCAATTATTCCGAAAGGCTATAGTCTATATAAAATTACGCCACAACTTTTGGGGGCCAGACAAAAATTATAAAATGGTCAAACGAGAAGGGGGAGGGCAAAGGCAAAAAAAGGTAACATTTCTTTCGCAATGTTACAGATATCCCTCAAAATTATTATACAAGGACAACCTATTGGAATCCGCAGTTGGATGTCAACAAGGTGACCCACTTGGACCAGTCATTTTTAGCTTAGCAATTCACCCAATTATTCGGCAGCTAAATTCAAAATTCAATATATGGTTCTTGGACGACGGAACCCTTGCTGGAGACGCTGACATAGTGCTACAAGATTTGGCAGTTCTAAAAGACAAATTTAAATCGATCGGTTTGGAGCTAAATTCAAGTAAGTGTGAGTTATTTCTAAATAAAATTGATGATGAAAAAAAATCTTTGGTATTATCAAAATTTAATTATTTGGCACCACACATTAAAATTTGTGACAAGAATTCTCTTCGCCTCCTTGGGTCTCCTATATTTGAAGAAGCCTACGAATCTTTCGTAGATGAAAAGAGGGTTCGAATCCACGGCGCGCACCAATGACTATTCGGAGTTATGTGCGTATTGAATTGTCAATTATCGCTTGTCCCGTGCCTCGGAGAGCACGTTAAACCGTCGGTCCCGGTTGTCATGAAGACCTTTGACAGTCGTTTTAGGGCGTCAGTACCTTAAAAATAAACTGACAATAGTCTAAACCATGGAATATCGGGATCCCTTTGGGTTGCGGAGGTCAAACAGGCAGTCGCTCTGTGGAAAAGCTAATATTCAGCCAAATCCGGTTAGACCAGTAAGCGGACCCCAGGTTGAACCTGAGATAACGCCAGGAAGATGATGATGATGTTTTAGTGAGATCTCGGTTATTTGAAGTGAATTTGTATTGTTGACAATTAATATATTGCCAATTATTTTAATTTCACAATTACAGGGTTAAATAGCTGTAATGGATGAGACCCCCTTGTATGTGCAAATATATTCAATAACTCAAAATTAGGGTTCCGTAGCCATTTTTGGCAAAAAATGGTACCCTTATAGATTTACAATATCTGTCGGTCTGTCCGTATGTCACCGCCACTTTGTGACGAAACTATTCAGTCAACAGATTTGAAAAATGGAAGGTAGATGTATTCTGCAGTGAACCGCTTGACGATGTGTATATAAACAAAATAAATAAAGGTGGAGTCTTTATTCATGGAACTGACATGAAAAAAAATATTTTCTTCTTTCATATACATGCGGGATATCTATAGATAGATCTTCAAAAATGACATTGAGGTTTAAAAACCATTGTTTCTGAAAGTCAATAGTTTGAAAGATAGACGCTTCTAAAGTGGTAAAATGAATGGTCCCCCGCTCTTCGAACTTTGAAAGTAAGAGTGACAAATCTAGAAAAACAATATGCTGTAGATCGTAACAAAAACTTCCAACGAAAATTGGTTTGAACGATGTGTAGTCAGTAGTTTTTGAGATAATTATAGTTAGTATGAAGTAATATTTCGCGACCGTAACATTTTCTTTGTATTTTTGTGACATATAGTTACTACAACATATTTATTTATTTTCTTAACGGCCCGGCCACAACCTATAGCGGCGGCGGCACACGGTGGTTCAGGGGCGGCAAAAAGTATTCTTTTTTAACTTTGTTTATGATGCCTACAATTTGGTCTTATTAGAAACAGGTCATACAAAAAATACGACTACATTATCAGACTTTTTGACGTGACAACGTCTTATAAATTGGTTTGCCGGGTGACACTTCAAGAAACTGCGTTACGCTCCGCTCACGTTATGCGCTCACAATGAGAGCGAGTGAGAGGCACGCGTCCCGCCTAAGAGCGAGAGAGACAGACATAAAAAGTGAAAGGCACGCGTCTTTCATCCTTCTTCCTACTATACGAATGAATATTCACATTAAAATTATTTTACCACTCAAAGTCGTTGTCACGTAAAACTTTCGCCCGTATACCGACTTTACAGGCAACCAAATTTTTTTAATTTTATGATGTAAAGCAGTAGGGTGATCGACAATTAACAAATTTCGTGCAAAAAATAGTGTTGTTTCAAGTATGAATGAAACTGAAATATTAGTATATTCAGCTTTTATTATTTGTTTATTCGTAGCTCTATTGTGTGTTATTAAATAAAACGTAAAACTATTATATGATATAATGAGTATTTACCTGTCATTACACTTTTAATGAAGCAAGTAATATGGAACCATTTGTTTTCAATTATGAGACTATAACTAATCTCCGTTACCGACCGTTAGACAATGATACACTTAACGAGATTCATTAGACCTTATAGATCATATATACATCAAATTTAGCTGCGACTATCAGCGACCCTGGAAATACCAGGTCATTATCTAACGCCGCTCATTAACGAGGTAAAGTGCATTATATTAATAATTATTTCTACTGAGGGTAATTAACAATTTGTAATATCACGTAAGTAGGTATAAATAGCATTGAATTATTGTTTTGACTTCATTTACCAACATTCTCTCTTAAGATAACAGTAATATTACAGTGATGGATAGCTTTACTATTGCCTACTCCGATTTAGTGCAAAACCATAATTGTACCATATTAAAAAATATATTTATTATTATTATATATTTTCTTGATACACTAATACATTCGTTTTATCATTTTAATAAAGTTTTATAGTTATATGCAACGTATTTTGAATTAAAAATAATATTTTCCGCTTTCCCGTACTACCTGCACCACCTTGCGGCAGCGGCGAACAATTTCGATGCACATGCGTTTACTCTGAGGCGACATCGGTCGCCGCGGGGTAGTAAAGCGCGCCACAGACAACGATGTAATTGAATGTGTTCGACACTTATTTTATTTGCAATATACAATGTATTTTTCAATTATATAGATGTTAATGAACTACTAAACTCGGCTACAATGGCTACATAACAATAACCAGCATAAGCAATAAAGCATTTCAACCGAAAGTAAAGAAATAGACAAATGTTATTGACCCTTGCTTCAATTTAAAAATAGTTTCGTCTATACACGTAAAGATACATTAATGTTACCTCTGCAAAACCGGAATTAATCTGCTTTAAAAATACATGACTGTCATTTTATAAAGTCATATTTGTAAATATTATGAACAGGGATCTCGTATAACTTTATTGACAATTTGACTTTAATTTATGTTATTGTTTATAAATGTCTTATGTCTGTTATTTTAATATATCCTTACATTTTATAAAACAAATGCCGGCGCCGCGTCTGTCTTTCCGTTCACTAGACTCAAAAACGACTAAAAAATATTTGATATGGTTTCCAATGTTGAACAGAGCTGCTCTCAAGGAAGGTGTTAAAATTCTAGCCTTTTTAGTTTTATAATATGCACGTCTTACATACATACATATTATAAAAGTAAATAACTAAATCAAGTGCGAGTCACACTCGTCAGTGAAGGGTTCCGTTGTAGAGTTATCCACTCATCATACTCATTATCTTTACCATCTTTCACCTAACCAAATACTATTATCAGTTTTTTGACACCAAAAATAACTTTGCTTTCCATAGTGTTTGCATAAAAGACAACGTTATATTTGTGCTTATTTACAATGTGCTACATATTAAAAACTAACATTTCGTTAAAACAAATTTTCGTTCGAGGTTTCATTATATTATACAGTATATATTTTTGCAGATTTCTTAATCTCTTACGGTAAAAGTGATGGGAGGATAAAAGGGATGGGATAGTTACATTTTACTGCTTTACTATGACTTTGAGTAACAATGGTTTGAGAAACCCGAATATCATTTTAAAGACCTATCTATAGGGAGCATGAATATGACTGATAAAAATATTTTCAAGTCGATTCCATGTATGGAGAGAGCCTCCTTATTTTTTATGTTTTTTTACAGTTTGGTATTTTACCTATTTTCAAATCTGTAGTCTCAATCGTTGCCGAAGAAAGTGGCTGTGACATACGTACGACGATACGTATGACAAACAGACATGGCGAATCTATAATGGTTCTGATTTTTGCCATTTTTGGCTAGAGAACACTAAAAACGAAAATTGCAAAGACTTATAGGAGTGTTGTGGTAAAAAAAATATATTAACTACTTTAGTAGTAGTTTTCGATTCTGTATTCAAAAATATATTTATGCCACTTGTCAGCCACTGCCGCTGTACCATCATTTCAGAGAAGTGGACAAACATTGTCAAGTTATGAGGTATGATAACATCTAGAAAGTAATGATGACGATTTACAATGAAAACTTATATTGAATTGAAAACTTATATTATACTTATACTGATAACTTACTTGATTTGTGAAAGCATCATCAATTAACAATGGAAAATAAACATTTATAATACTCAATAGCAATAAGGACTACAATAATTCGATATACGTACCGTACCTTTGTTTGGATTAGCCGATATTTCGGCCCTGGCGTTCCTTGATGTTATGATCGGCGTACGTACGAGATGACAGTTCCATGAGCCACTCTGTATACAGAAAACAAACGCACACAGATCGCTACCTACACGCCGACTCATTTTATCACCCACGTCAACTGAATTCTGTTATAACGTCGCTTACCAACCGGGCATACAGCGTGTGTGACGAGGAACATTTGGATAAGGAACTTTCGCATATAAGCGACGTTCTACACAGAAACGGATACAATGGGTGCATTAGACCACCCAGACATACACAAAACACCTGGACTTCAAGGTTGAACAACATCCAGCGTACTTACCGTACGTCGAAAGAGTGACAGATAAGGTCGCCAATATCCTTAAGAAGGTTTCAGTTAACACTATCTTCACTCCGTTTAAGAAAGTGTCGCAATATATAAGAACGCCGAAAGACAGTCTTCCCTTAGAAAAGCCAGGTGTATACAAGATTGACTGCAGTTGTGGGAGTTCCTATATAGGACAAAAAAAACGCACCATCTCTTGCCGGATAAAGGAACACATCAGGGCAGTTAAAAATAACAAGCCACATAAGTCAGCTATAGTTCAACATCACTTAGACTCGGGTACCGACCACTGGATTGCGTTACACAACCCTCCGGTGCTTTCGACTGAACGCCATTACATACCTCGAATTTAAACTCAATTGAGGCGAAGTTATAGTGTTTTTCAAATGAAGTGGTGAGTCACACACCAATCCATAGTAAGTGACACGCACATATTAACCAAACGGAGTGATTAACTGAGTGGTTAAAGGAATCTAGCAAAAAAATATCAATTCCATAAAAACAGATATCAAATATGTCAATGAACAACTTATTGATATGAAAACAAACACAGACTTATTGCTTCTAAACATAATAACTTCAAGACTGAAATGCAATTACTTACGGATACTGTCACTAATAACCAAGAAAAGGTAGAATGTATTGAAAATGATGTAAAGACTCTCAGGAGTATGTCGCACTGGTGATTGGTTTGTAGGTGGTGAGCCAGACTCAATCACTCGCCGATCAAAAAAAGGAAGAAAATCAGGTTTTACTTACAAATGAAAACACTTTTAGAATAGTACACTTCACGATATAATTGCCTATATAGGTAGAATACAATGCAGCTATTTTAAAACCAAGACTTTTACTAATTGAGAACATGACTCGTAAATTCAGGGCGTGGTCCGACAAGTATAGTTGGTGTGCACTGGTGTTCCGAAGGCCAGGGTCTTGATAGGGGAGAAGACTTAACTGATGGCCGTGAGCTGGAGCAGAGGGTAGATTGAATAGCGTCGCACGCTTATATATGACGTGCGGGGCGCGCGGGCAGAGGCGCTCCCTCCTACGTTCGACGTCACAGTCCAGACAGAAGGGCACGACGTCAGACATCCCCCTCTTTAGGGCAGAATTTTCCCTAGGGAAAATTCTCTTGGCTAGCAGCTCGTTGAGGATTACCTGTAATCAAGTAGTGGAAGTGGTGTCAGTATTTTAAATAAACAACCAAACTTACATAAATACATCTATATATATAAAAGAAAGTCGTGTTAGTTACACTATTTATAACTCAAGAACGGCCGAACCGATTTGGCTGAAAATTGGTGGAGAGGTAGCTCAGAACCAGGAAAAACACATAGGATACAATAAAATGCAAAAAAAATCTGGGAGGGATTTTAGAGAGGGTCGAAATTTGTTGGGACAAACCTCCTACCTATTGACAGTAATAACGCATGCGCTGTAATAATTGAGTTGCTGCGCATGTGCTATATCTGTCAGTACTGTCACATTATACATTGACATAATTATGATGCACTGTCATTAATTCGTTCGCTTTTAAGGTTCGCTTACTAAATTAAACTAATAATAATTATTGTAACAGCCTTGGCTAATCCCTACTAATATTAGGTACTAGCTGTGTCCGCGGCTTCGCCCGCGTGGAGATCGGTATCCCTTAAATATCCCTTTCTGTGCCCTTGATAATCTAAAATAACATAATGATCGGTTGATGAAACTCACACTCATATTTAAGTTTCTTACTTACTGTATTAGAAAAGTAGTAACCTGTACCTGCCACCTAAATTCTTAGCTCTTTCTTTTAATAAATACTACGAGGGTCAAACTGAAAGTTCTTAGAACTGGCCACTTATAAACAATATAATAAAAAAAATATTCTAAAATTTGAAAATAGAACTCTTTGCCAATATTACTGAGTATATATTTCATTCATTTGTCATTTGTTTTACGATTTGGCGGCAAATTGAAAATTGTCTGTGTCACGTCAACATGAATTTAACACGAGAAAATTTTCGTGCAATGATTTTTTATGACTTTCGATGTCATTTAAGTCAACAATAAAGTTATGATAGACTACGATTGGCCTTTCACGATGAAGCCCCGTCTCGTGCGACTGTTTACAACTGGTTTAATGAGTTTAAACGTGGTCGCACTAATCTCACTGATGATGTACGTGAGGGACGGCCTTCTACGGCGACGACTGAAAATAACATCTGTGTTGTGCGGCGTATGATAGAGACTGACAAAAGAGTGACCTATCAGCAGATTCGGACAAGCTTAGGCATCGGTATGAGTCAAGTGTACAAAATCCTCCACGAACATTTAGCGGTCAGGAAGCTTTGCGCCCGGTGGATACCTCATAATTTGACTAAGGCTCAAAAACTCCATCGTGTGGATTGGTGCCGTAAAATGATTGAAAGATTTAACGGAGGTGACTCAAATGCTGTGTTCGACATACTAACAGGTGACGAAAGCTGGATTTACTTTTATGATCCTGAAACCAAAAGACAATCTGCTCAGTGGGTGTTTCCTTTCGAGGAGTTGCCAACTAAAGTGAAGAGAGATCGAAGTGCGGGAAAAAAAATGGTGGCCTCGTTCTTTAGAAGGATAGGTCATTTCGCAACAATTGTGTTAGAGGATCAAAAAACAGTTTCTGCAGAATGGTACACTACCAATTGTTTGCCACTTGTCTTGGAAAAAGTTCGAGAGAAACGACCTCGCAGTAGGATCCTCCTTCACCACGACAACGCCTCGTCGCACACCGCCAAGCGAACGATCGACTATTTGGCGACTTCAAACGTTGAATTACTGGGTCACCCGCCGTATAGCCCCGACCTCGCGCCTTGTGATTTTTATTTATTTCCAAAAATTAAAGAAAAACTTAAAGGAAAGCGGTTTATGAATGCTGAAGAAGTGGTGGCTGCGTATCGCGATGCCATTGAAGAGACCCCTAAGGACGAGTGGGCAAAGTGCTTTTCCCAGTGGTTCCATCGCATGCAGCGGTGTATTGACGTCAATGGACAATATTTTGAAAAGATATAATAAAACTAATAACTGGCTAATGTAATCAGTTTTTGATTTTCTAAGAACTTTCAGTTTGACCCTCGTATCTAGCCGGATTACAAAATTATTAGTTAATTTTAATCTTTGCACTCAAAAAGTAACACTCAAATAGTAAGTCTACGATGCTCTATAACTATCTATACTATATCTATACTAATATAATAAAGCGGAAGAGTTTGTTTGTTTGTTTGAACGCGCTAATCTCAGGAACTACCGGTCGGATCTGAAAAATTCTTTTTGTATACAATAGCGCAGTTATTCCGGAAGGCTATAGGCTAAATAACATAACGCTTTGACCCTTCTGGGCCGGGCAAATGGCTAAAAAGGCTAAAAGATAATGTCGGCTAATCTCAGGAACTAGCAGTCGGATTTTAAAAATAGTTATTGCCTATGATAGTCCAATTATTCCGAAAGGCTATAGTCTATATAAAATTACGCCACAACTTTTGGGGGCCAGACAAAAATTATAAAATGGTCAAACGAGAAGGGGGAGGGCAAAGGCAAAAAAAGGTAACATTTCTTTCGCAATGTTACAGATATCCCTCAAAATTATTATACAAGGACAACCTATTGGAATCCGCAGTTGGATGTCAACAAGGTGACCCACTTGGACCAGTCATTTTTAGCTTAGCAATTCACCCAATTATTCGGCAGCTAAATTCAAAATTCAATATATGGTTCTTGGACGACGGAACCCTTGCTGGAGACGCTGACATAGTGCTACAAGATTTGGCAGTTCTAAAAGACAAATTTAAATCGATCGGTTTGGAGCTAAATTCAAGTAAGTGTGAGTTATTTCTAAATAAAATTGATGATGAAAAAAAATCTTTGGTATTATCAAAATTTAATTATTTGGCACCACACATTAAAATTTGTGACAAGAATTCTCTTCGCCTCCTTGGGTCTCCTATATTTGAAGAAGCCTACGAATCTTTCGTAGATGAAAAGATTCAAAATTTTAGTGAAATTTCAGATCGCCTGCTAAAAATTAATATTCATTCGGCTTTTACAATCATTCGATATTGCCTTTTCGTTCCCAAATTTACGCATGTCTTGAGATCTTCGCCGCTTTGGAAAAATATAAAATGTTTAGAAAAAATGGACCAAATTATTAAAACTCGGCTCGGCGTTCGCAAAATTTCGGATGTTAGTTTACCGGCGTTCCTGTCCTAGGTGCACAGCACGGAAGATTTAACCAGGCAAATATTAGCACCTACACTGGTTAATTCGGAAGTGCTGTGTAAAACCGATGCCGTGAACGCCTGGAAAATGGCTTGTCCAAGCTCTGCTTTGCCTACCAACCCATTCTCCCAAAGGCAGTGGGACGGGCCGCTTTGCAACACGGTGAGAGAAAAACTTATTTTATCGTCTACAAGTGTTGCTGAGCGTGCTCGCTTGCTGGCTGTGGGAGAGTGGGAGTCTGGTCTTTGGCTTCAAGCGCTCCCGTCGTCCAATGTGGGCACAATGCTGGACGACACGACATTTCGCCTCGCCACTAGCCTCCGTTTAGGTGCTCCGTGTGTTTCTCCGCATCGTTGTCATTGTGGAGAAGCCGTCGATAGCCTCGGACACCATGGACTATCTTGCGGCAGAAGCGCGGGCCGAATACCTCGTCACGCCTATCTTAATGACATCATCCGTCGCACTCTTGTCACCGCCGGAGTACCAGCCGTACTTGAACCCAATGGTTTGGTACGCGACGATGGGAAGAGGCCCGACGGTATGTCATTGATGCCTTGGAAGTTGGGTAGGCCTTTGGTATGGGACGCAACGTGCGTAGATACCCTTGCGCCATCACATCTTCCAAGTACAGCCAGCTGTGCCGGCGCTGCTGCTGCAAGCGCAGAATCCCTCAAGCGGCGAAAATACGGTAATTTAATAGGTAATTACGTATTTGAGCCGTTTGGGGTGGAGACGCTTGGTCCATGGGGTCCGAGCGCTCGTACTTTGTACAGAGAAATCGCCAAACGATTAATCGACGCTTCACGTGACCAGAAGGCTGGGCTGTATTTCGGCCAGCGTATCAGCATTGCCATCCAGCGTGGCAATGCTGCCAGCCTTCTGGGCACGTTACCAATAGACAGCGATGCGGAGGAATTCTACGATGCCTAAACCTGTCTGTACTTATTTCTTTTTTATGTACCTATGTAAATAAACAGTTCCTTCGTTTTTTAATTAATTTGTACGTCAAGCGGAGCTACTACTTAGATTTCAATAAATTATTATTTCTAAACAAATAGGATACAATCTATATGAGTATCGTTTTCGAGATTTTCGGGACGCTGATTAATAATATGAAATTTATTTAGTGATCCAAGATGGCGGACGGGAAATCAAAGATGGCGGATGAGAAAATTTAAAAAATCATTATGGGTCTGTGGGTATCGCCTTCGATATTTTAAGGGGTGGGGAATCGAAATACAACATCTATTTCGTGATCAAAGATGGCGGATGGGAAATCAAAGATGGCGGATGTGAAAAATTTTAAAAATCAATATTGATATCGTCTGCGATGTTAAAAGGGATGGGGAATCCAAATACAACATCTGTTTCGTGATTCAAGATGGTGGATAGGAAATCAAAGATGGCGGATGGGAAAAATTTAAAAAATCAATATGGGTATCGTCTCTGATGATTTAAGGGATGGAGAATCCAAATACAACATCTATTTCGTGATCAAAGATGGCGGATAGGAAATCAGAGATGGCGGACGGGTTTTTTTAAAAGTCGATATGGGTATCGTCTCCGATATTTTAAGGAATGGGGAATTCAAAAACACCATCTATTTCGTGATCAAAGATGGCAGAAGGAATTTTTTTTTAAAATCTATAAGGGTATCGTCTCCGATGTTTCAAGGGATGGGGAATCAAAATACAACATCTATTTCGTGATTCAAGATGGCGGATGGGAAACATTTAAAAAATCAATATGGGTATCGTCTCTGATGGTTTGAGGGATGCTGTATCCAAATACAACATCTATTTCGTAATCAAAGATGGCGGATAGGAAATCAAAGATGGCGGACGGGATTACTTTTAAAGTCGATACGGGTATCGTCTCCGATATTTTAAGGAATGGGGAATTCAATATTATATAAAAATCTATGTTTGTATGTTCATCAGTTATAGACTCTGAAATGATAAGAGATTAAGCGCCAAGTCAATGGTAACTTTGGAAAAGGGTTCGGAAAAAAGGGAATTAAAAAAAACTCTTAAAAAGGCGATACGGAGTTCGCTGGGTCAGCTAGTTAGCTATAAATATAATAATTATATGACCCACAATACGCACGCAACAACTGCCCTATGATAAACTAACACACCCGTCATCCATAAAGCCGCCACACACTGCATAAGTGCTTAGGCCATAACATTACAGAATATGAGAGACCCTAAGCGTCGTTTTTTATTACCCTAAGCGCTTGCGCTTCACGCCTTTAAAGGCGTGAAGCGCTTAGGGTAATACACGAGATAAAAGGGACGTCATTAAGAATGAGTTACAGGTATAAGAAGCTACAACTAGCCCTACGAATTATTATTCTTGGGTTCGGCACCTTGACCACTAGATAAACAAAATACTAAGTCATAGTTAGGTATAACAAACAGAATTTATACAAAAGTTAAACAAAAATAAATTCAAGTTGCAGACTACAAACTGACTACTGAATTACAAAAGAACAACAAAATACATAATTATTTTGCTCAGTTTAATTACAAAGACCACGATGAATGTAAACAATGATGAATCATAAGTTCGGTATCTATCTACCAGCGCGTCATTGAGTGAGCGCGTGTGCATCGCAATAACAAACTAGGTATTTTAATTAGATAAGTACTATTTGACTGTTTCGAGTTCGTGACGCCCCGTCAATCACACACAATAATGCTTTATAAAAGTACCTTTAATAACCATTCGATTATAAAATCGATCCAAAATTATGAACAAGAACAATAAAAAAAGAACTTCAGAACAAAGCACAGCGAAAAAAATAAAACGCCAACAAAGTAGACATTAAATTAAATAGACTTCTAGAAAAGACCATAAACGAGAATCGAACTTGTATACTCGGCTGACAGTGACCTTTTAACCACTGATCCACAGGGTAAAAAAAAACAATATATTTAGTTTACGGTAAGATTTTTTAAAACAATGTTGAACACAACATTTGGGTACATAACTGCGTAGCAATTTAAAAGATAGTGTATTTTACGAGAAAAAATATTTGCTACCCACAACGAAAAATATTAATTTATAGTAGACACTACTACAAACGGCAACATAAATTAGAGAACATTCCTTTGGAAAAATAAACAATGTATAGGTTATAAGTATTCTTCTTTTTATTTTATGTAATTTGATGTATCTTTAAATCTTTTATATGCCATTCGCCAAGTGGTTTAACATTCATATCGTTTAGTTTTGAAGAATTCTGCCGGTTTACGGCGAAGATTACAAAATAAACAATTGCGTTGATGAGCCGACAACAGAGCTGAGTATACCTTCTCGAAAATAGAAGATAAATAGTTCAACGATTCGGCATAAACTTCACATGGCTCATACACCATATTGGAATTGAATTCCATGTCAATATACTGAGAACCAAGATATCCTTCAATTGAGTTTATGCACAATGTGAGGCGTGGGTACACAATGGCGTATAATTTACATTTAGAACATTTATTTCAACATTAGATTTTAAAATTAGTGCCAATAAATATAAACATTGTTTATTATAAGAAAGATTGTGGATGTAGTAACATGCACAAAAACAACACATTTTATTTTATCATTTTGTTATTAAAGTTTGTTTGTAGTTTGTATTTATTTATGTTAAACAAACATTTTAAAACAACCAATAGGCATATATATTGTGAAGGTATTTATGAGCGATAACTCATCGCACGAGTTTATGTAGGTATTTTACAACGAATGCCCGACACCTGGCAAGTAGTGATTACGCGCAACGCGTTAGAATAATATAACACATAAAGAGTTGATCAACAGTGGGCAAAAGATACTGGGTTCTCCAGTAGTGACCTGAAAAGAAAAAAATATACATTTACACATATTATATTATTATATACACTAAGGTCAGACAGAATTACCATCATATGCTAAAATTATTAAGTAAGTGTGGGTTAAAATCTTATATAAAACGACTTAACCCTATTTTTTTTAAACACATTTTTAGTAATTAAAACACACAATTTATTGTTATTACCTGATAGACAACAACATAAGTAGGGTTACCTAAGAACCCTTAAACACCAAAAACCTTTAGTCGGAAATTGAGAGTTTATAATGAAATGCCAAGAACCGTTAGTAGAACTTGAACATTTTAAGAACGAGTCTTCACCACGTTAGTATTGTAGTGAAAACATGTAGGTATAGAACAACAAAAATATCAGGTAAAACACTAAAAGACAACAAAAATCATCGATAAATCGACGCAACCACAGCGGTCATTCAATGTTAAAACTCCAACGTTTTAAAGAGACGTTGTCGGTATAAACAACAGACTCCACAACACTTTTAACCCGACAATGTCCGTTCTTCACAGCAAGAAGAACAGAGAAATATACCATTCATCTCTTGTTTAGCAAGAGCAAAAGTACCATTAGAAAATGGCAAAACAGAGCACATACATCATCAGAATCAGGTAGCAAACAGCACCCAATCTTCTCCCATTTAGCAAGAGAAGGAGACCATTATATAAACGGCAAAACAGAGCACCATCGGAATCCGACAGTAAAAAGCATTCATGCGCATTTACCAGCATCCATACGCATTTAGTAGCATCCGTTCAGATTTCACATAGCAAATAGGGTCAACACACGGCTAGTAGACGCCGCGTGGACTACCAAGCCTCAGAATTATCTGGTCAAAACAGCAGAAAAAAACACCCGATCATAGGCCAGAGAACAGCCAATCAAAGGCTAGCAAAGGCAAGAATAGAATAGCCTTTCCCAAAGCTACCAACTCAGCAAACCAACAGCAATAGAAATAAAAAGAAAATTATCTTTAGAGGCTAATTCATTGATTAATTACTTTTACAAGTAAATTATTTAGTTATTTATTATTTATGTACCTTCATTAATGATATAAAGATGCGAGATTTTGAGCAAAGATATTTGTATAAAGCATTTATTTAAGAAAGAGTTTAGTAAAGACTTTTAAAAACTTATTTAAAGCTATTTTAACAGTTTAATTCACATAATCGCATGAGAAAAAAAATAACAGAGAAACAAACCCATGAAGAATAATGGCAAAAAAAAATTATAATGAATTACACTGCAATTTTCATTAAAATTACACCCATACTAGTGAAAGAAAATAAAGTGCGTTATTGCATATTGTAGGAAGAGAATATAATAAAATGTAAAATGCGTTCAAGAGAAATTGAATTTGTAGGTAGATAAAACACGTGGCTTCGTTCAGCCGGTGCGGCGCGGCGTCGCTCGTACGCCAAGCGGTCGAAAATAAGACAGGTAATTACGTTTGATAACATTGCGTGATGCAGTTTATCTAACTAATAGTTCAATTAGACATATAATTAGATAGAGAATACAAATAAGCAGCTTGTGGCTGTCAAGAAAAAATATAGGTTACTCCTGGACGAATTTAACATATAAAAATATATAAAAAATACACAAAAATATATGAAAATACTGAAAAAAAATACCACTTACCTTCGGAACACTAATTTAGCTATAAAAAGAAATCCTATTGGGCGCCAATGTCGCACTGGTGATTGGTTTGTAGGTGGTGAGCCAGACTCAATCACTCGCCGATCAAAAAAAGGAAGAAAATCAGGTTTTACTAACAAATGAAAACACTTATAGAATAGCACACTTCACGATATAATTGCCTATATAGGTAGAATACAATGCAGCTATTTTAAAACTAAGACTTTTACTAATTGAGAACAAGACTCGTAAATTCAGGGCGTGGTCCGACAAGTATAGTTGGTGTGCACTGGTGTTCCGAAGGCCAGGGTCTTGATAGGGGAGAAGACTTAACTGATGGCCGTGAGCTGGAGCAGAGGGTAGATTGAACAGCGTCGCACGCTTATATATGACGTGCGGGGCGCGCGGGCAGAGGCGCTCCCTCCTACGTTCGACGTCACAGTCCAGAGGGAGGGGCACGACGTCACAAGTACTGTACTTGCTCCTTTACCATCAGAACATCCCATACCGACTGCAAATAATTACACAGATATAATGACCGAAGTTCAAGAGCACTTTGACCGAGCTAAAAATATAATAGTCACTGGCATTTTAGCAAATATATCTTGAGTTAAACAGATCAAAAACCGAACGTATAAAAAAAGTTCAATATGAAGCCATTAATTATAACAACTTGCAGAAGGATATAGAAGAAAATTTCAAAATACCTTATTTCAAGGATATGAGGCGCTAGAATGGCAATTATTACAATGTATTTCAAAGAACTGAATAAGAAAAACAAAAGCGGCAAACCCGTCTCGCAAAGAGTGACAAGGACATCATTACCTTAATAAATAAAAGGAACCAACTATGGTATAGCTTAAAATTCGTAAGGACAGGAAACCAAACTTTTGTAAATATCCAATCAGATAAAAATTAATTTTATAATAAGGCTTTTACAAACTGTAAGAAATGTCCTTAAAAATTTACTACCAGTGGTCCAATTATAGGTATAAAAGAAATTTGTGAGTATTTTAACCAATTTTTCACAACAATAGGTATTGAACTTGCAAATAAAATACCAGAAAAATACCATAAAAACCTAACACAAACATACAGCAAAGCCACTACTTCATCAAAATTATCAAATTTATAACCAACGACCATAGACGAGATGCTAAAAATAATAAAAGACCAAGATTCTAACACTTGTTCAGGTTTGGATGGCATAAACACAAAATCTTTAAAGTGTATAAAAGACCATTATAGCGAAAAACCTAACATACTGTATTAATAAATTATTAAGAGACGGTTATTTTACAAACAGCCTAAAAAATGCAAAAGTTAGTCCTATTTTTAAAGCCGGAGGCAAACAAGACGCAAACAATTATAGACCTATATCGGTACTACCGGTAATGTCGAAAGTATTTGAAAAAATACTACATACGCGTTTATATGTCTACCTGACCTCCATTGAATACCTTTATAAAATGTAATATGGCTTCCGTCCGAAGTCAAACACTGTAACTGCAACTGTTGATTTAGTTAAAAATAAGAAGGTTGAGGCTACATTAGGCCGCGACGCGACCTGCGTCACATGAGCGATTAAAACAAATAAATGAATGCTCACGTATATGGCTACACCGTACATCAAATATTAATAGCGATCTATGATTTGTTTATGCGATAGGAACAACATTACAGAAATCACGGCATCGGCTACATCAACATATCAGCGAAATTGAAGCGAATTTATTAGAAAATCCGCATGAATTGCTCTTGCTATTTCGTTGTGGAGCATGTGTACTGTAGCCACGTCATCGCCGAATATGCGTCGGAATTTCGCTTGTATTGTAGCCATACTATGTTTTTCTCGTTTCGCTCTTCCAGTCGCATCGCAAATCGCTGCCTACTGTATCTTCAGCCTACTTAATATTGATCAGAAAAAAATTACGTTAGGTATTTTCATCGATTTAACAAAGGCTTTTGACACAGCAAGCCATGACTGCACGATTGGCGTAGTGGTTTAAGCAGCCGCCTCACCGCTTGACACTGCGCCGAGTGTTGTGGGTTCGATCCCCACACGAGGCAACACTTTGTGTAATTCACAAATTGTTGTTTCGAGTCTGGGTGTTCATTGTGTCCGTTAGTTGCATGTTTGTAGTCCCCCGCGACACAGGATTTAGGCCTAATGCGGGAGTTGTCTTTTAAAAGAAATTGTTATTAAATCTAAAAGACAGGTGTCACAGGAAAGGCAAATGATATTTTTAAATCATACCTCTCAGATAGATCTCAAGATGTTACACTTAATAGTCACATAGTCACCGGTTACTTGCGGTTTTCCACAGGGATCGATTGGGAACCCTTTTGTTTCTAATTTATGTAACATGTATTTACAACGTCTATGCAAATAGATTAAAGGGAAATATAACTTTGCACGCCGACGACACCAGCCTTTTCTACTTTGGCCATTCATTAGAAACAGTACACAGTGCGGCTCAACATGACTTAGACATATTACATATCTGGCTGCAGTCTAATTTACTAACAATAAATGCCTCGAAAACAAAATACATTGTCTTCTCTGCAAAAAATAAAGAAATGGAAGTTACCGTCCTCTTACTATTGATGGCAAAATACTAACAAAAGTTAACGATGAGAAATATTTAGGCCTTGTTCTTGACAATCAGCTCACCTAGAAACAACATATTAAAAAGATACATAGTAAAATCTACTCATTAACAGGAGCCATAAGAAGTATAGTTCAATGTCTGCCGAGGCATGTTAAATATACCATATATAATTCTTTAATCAAGCCTCATTTAGATTATTTAATTGAAGTATGGGGCTCAGCCACTAAATCGAACCTGCAGAAACTACAAGTGACACAAAACAAAATCATAAAAATATTATTTCAATATCCCTATTTAACACCTACCACTCAAATATATAGAAACCCAAATTAATTAATATAACACATGCATCTTTATCAGGAAAATACTCACCAAGGGTACTCATTCTCAAATAACTTTTACAAAAAAGATAGATTACCTTCTGCGTATGACAAAGCAGGCAAACAATATTTGTTTAAGAAGACATGGAACAAACTATGGACAAAGAGTATTTTTTACGAGAGAGCGCAACACAACAACAAATAAACAAAAAATATTAAAGAGGCAAAATCATTATACACTTTTAAGAAATTAGTAAAAAGCCATTTCTTTTAATTATTTATCGTAATTACATTACCTACCACAAAGCTTATGAAGTGTATAAGTTAGTATGCATGCAATGTTAAATATATGTACTTAATCTACTAAAACAATAATATTAAAATCAGTGGCGACGAGTCCATACAAAGCAATTCCTATCGGCTTCCTATTTTTGAAATATTTAAACTGAACCAGACCTAAAATAATCATTTACTATTAATACGATACTATAGGCTTAATACGAATAAGCGTTTATCTACTTAATTATACAATTACAAATAAGTGAATTTATCTCGCATAAGAATTATGTATAAACAATATTATACTTAACTACATAATTACTTATATTATAAACGAAATAATGCCTAAACATATTTACATGTGCACATGGGTATGGCACTGGCAATTGTTTGTTTTTAATGTAATGTGTTATAGGCCTTAATAAACAGCCCGTCAGCCCATTCATACATTAAAATGAAGCGACGATGCACTGACACTTTATTTTTGTAACTAGTTACCCGGTTCGCAATAATAATAACAAATTTACTTATATCATATAAGTAAATTTGTAATTATTATTGGATGATAAAATTAATTATTAAGTATGATATTCTTAAGTATTGTATTATTGAGTACGTACATACGTTTTAGTAAACTATTCTGTTACTTACTTGCTACACCTTAAGCCTAATGTCTTAAGCCATAAAATAACGGTAGCGTTGACATTATACATACGTAGGGTAAGATTATTGGTAGTGTATGATTGTTTTATCGGTAACCCATAAACAAATATTTTCTTGTAATTATACAAATTTATTATTTCGCAGAAATTATCTCGAATTGCTCCTTATAGCCAAATCAACGACAGCTTTTTGGGATCTGGGCTCGACGACAATTGATCCAGCATTGTGAAGATGGGATGCTGCTACTGTGAGGCAAAGTAGATTCAGATGGCAAATAAAGTTGAGCACTTCGTATGGTATGGTGTTTAGATGGGGGATTGGGACGAAATTGAATTCAGAAGACGTTTATACGTTATAGCAGGGATAACCATTGGTAAGTTCTTCCTTTCTGAAAGTTCCATCTAAATATGTTTAGTTATCAATATGATTTTGACTTCTTTTTTCTATACGTTGTTATAAATACCACGGAATAGTTGTGAATCTGCCTATGTTGGCACCTTTGAAACCTGTATTACAAAAATGATATTTTCCGCAAAAGAATAGCTTAAAATATTCTCCGGCCTTTCAACTTGTTCCATTAAAATGACATCGATGACATAGATCACGAACAGACACACAACTCTATATTGTTATATTATACTAGCTGACCCGGCGAACTTCGTACCGCCTAAAAGTTGATAAAACCATCCTCATACTTCAAGAAATATTATGAAAAAAGAATTAGTGAAATCGGTTCAGCTACTCTCGAGATTTATGCTTAGCAACACATTCAGCGAGTCATTTATATAATTATTATAGATAAACTCCGTTGCAAAAAAACGGGCGATTTTGATTTTTCCTCATTATTGGTAATCATTTAGTTCTAAAGAGGTTTTAATAGGCAAACTGTGTTACTGGCACTTAAAGATAATTCCAAATTCGAAACTTTTGTTTTTATAAATAATAATCCTTTTTTAATTTGTGACTTATTACTTTTCGCGGGTTTGCGGTTAAGAGGTTATCAGACAACAAAAACTAACTTCCCGTCATTTTAAGTAAAATAATTTATGTTTGTCGTATAATCCTGCCTTATTGTGACTTAGAACTATCTTTGTGTCGATTGTAATGGCAGAAAAAACAATAAGAGCTAGTAAAACTATAACGCTGCTAGAAGACGGTGTAGCCAATGTTACGTCATTACGTTAGTCGTTCAACCATCCAAAAACCGGGATTTGATACCAAGAGACTGGTTTCGTTTAGAGAAGGCAATGTTTTAGAAGAAATCGTTGCACACAACCACGAGACGACCGCTTTTTAGTGACTCAAGCGCTAAGGAACCGCAAACGCAGTTACATAGACCTCAAAAGAAACCTTGAAGAGGTATTAGGAGCACAAGTTAGCCTATGGACAGTAAGGAGGAAGGCTTTTAGCGGCTGATATACGCAGTCGACGACCAGCGCGGCACCCAAGTAACTGCGTTTGTTTGGATTGCTCGATTGAGGTTCGCTAGAAATTGCTTATCTTGAACACTAGGTAACTGGAGTACCATAATCTTCTCCGATGAGGCTCGAATTTGTCTGAATGGTGAGGGCCGACGTCGATGAGTGTTACAAAGACCAGGGGAACGCTATGCCGACGTTTGTTTTGAAGAAATCACCCCTAGTGGTGGAGCGTTCGTTATGTTTTGGGCGGGCGTAACTTCCAGCTATTGTACTGAAATAGTTTTAATTGAAAATGGCTCACTAAATGCTGAATGGTAAGTAACAGAAATCTTTAGTCACCATGCACAACCCGCGCTGACTGTAATTGGTGAAGATGCCATTTACATGGACGATAATGCTCGAGCCCACCGTTCTGGCGACGTAGACACTTATACATACATACATATACTCACGACTTTTTCCCGTCGGGGTAGGCAGAGACAACAGAACGCCCCTTGCTCCTATCCTCACAAACCTCACGCGCTTCCTCTACACTCATTACTCTTTTAATACATGCTCACCGGTTTCGAGTACTTCGGACGTTTCCGTTTTAGGATGTCTCCAATTTGGTCGACAAATGTCCGCCGAGGTCTGCCGCGACCAACTTGCCCACACACATTTGCCTTATATATCTGATTCGTCATTTTTTCTTCACTCATTCGCTCCACGTGTCCAAACCACCTAAGCATTCCTTTCTCAATCCTTGTCACCACATCTTCTATCAGTACACTGCTCTTTCGTATAGTTGCATTCGGAATTCTATCAATCAGTCTTACCCCACAGATACTACGCAGTGATCGCATCTCAACTGCGCTAATTCTACTTTCATGCTTTTTCTGCCATACCCAGCTTTCACTTCCATACATCAACGTGGGGACAAGCACTCCATTGTGAACCACCAATCGCGCCTCTTTTGGCACCGTCTGACCGTTCATAAACGCCCACAGTGCTCCATTTACACGATTTCTCGCAGTCACTCTCCTTTCAATGTCTCCCTCACATCTTCCGTCCCTTGTAAATACGCTACGCAAATATATAAATTCCTTTATTTGCTCTACAATTTCACCTCCAATCGTAATATTACACTCTGTTCAGAATCTGGGCTAGAAAAGCTGGAAATGGTTGTTTGCAGAAGGCATTGGAAGCGATTAATACATCCAGTCTTTAGCCCAGGGCAAAGGTCTGACATATGTTACTATGTTGCACAGTGATTATATTACAATAATTATGTAAATTTACCTGAGATCTCCTGGTGATGTTCTTGAGAAGACCTTTAAGATTACACTCATCAATTTGGCCAAAATAATAAGGCAATCATTATAGTTACCCAGGGTCCAAAGCGTCGGGGTTTTCAGAACACGACAGCACGTGGCAGTCGACACACAAAATTTTGTAAATGTTCAATATTTCACAAATCTTATCACAACTTTTATCAATCGCTCACAACTTTTGCCGGGCAATTCCAATAGCGACAGTTGCAAGGTTATTAACTAATTTAATTCTACAAATCACAGAATTCAAAGTGTTCACAAAAGGGAATTTTCCAGAACAAGCGCAAGAGAAAGATTTGACAGTTCATTGTGTGACCAGAGTCAGAAATTTTCAATAGGCAAAGTAACACGCTACTAAACTGATAATATCGATTTAATTTATCATGAAAAATATTTCTATTTCAAACATCCACCCGCCCCGGACCGGCCCACCGGTCCGCTAATCGGTTGGTAGATGTGACAACGTTGCAACCGCTCTCCTCAGAATCGAACCGTCCACCAAAACCTCAGCAAATCGAAGAACTCCATCAGCCCCAGTTACCAAACAAAGGATGCGCCCCCTGCGCCATCTGAGTGGCGGAAGGTTAGCCTCCTTGATCAAAACGAGGTCACCAATTTTGGGTGGATCGGTCTTGTCAGGCCACTTAACGCGTTGCAGGAGTATGTGCAAATATTCCAAATTCCAGCTTTTCCAAAAGCTCTGAGTAATCTGGCGTACCAATTCAAAACGCGAGAGACGATTAGGTCTCGTATCAATATAGGGGCACTCAGGCAAGGCAACAAGTGGGCGACCAATCAAAAAATGGCCAAAATCAAAATCAAAATCATTTATTCATTTAGGCCACAAAGTGACGCTTATGGACATCAAAAATTTAAGTTAATTACTAGATGATTCTACATTTACATTTACTGCCACGTTCGCAATGCAATATGTAGAATCACGAGAAAGAACGCGCAATAAAACTCGTGGCCACTCTTTTTAACATACATACATACATAGACTCACGCCTGTTTCCCCGAAGGGGTAGGCAGAGGCATATTAAACGCCCACTTTTCGCCAGTGTTTTGATCCCACGTAATAGGTGGCGAGCCTACTGCCGCTTATCGGGATATTTTGTTTGCCGGAGCCTCGTTCGTTGATCGGCAGGTGCACCACTTGCAGGTGAGGTTGGCTTGGGACCCTAAGTTCTTGGTGGGAACCCAATGCACCCTATACTCTTTTTAGTTATTGATATCGTACTCAAGCAATAAATGATGTTCATTTGGTCAGCCTCCCAAAGTAAATGTATGGCCTGGCGTAAGGGCTTCTAAATCTTTCGGAACTGAGGAGATCGGGCACAATGGCACAGTTGCGAGTTCCTCAAATGTAAGGACTGATTCACCAATTGTCCTGCGCAAGTGTGTTTTGGCTGATTTTACAGTGGCCTCAAATATACCACCCCAGTGTGGACAATTTGGTGGGGAAAACAACCAATTTATCCCACGTCGGGCTAGCCTATTACCTTTATCAGCCTTGTTGGTTTCAAGGAAATTAACTACGTCATTCAGATAATTATAAGTGCCCTTGAAGTTAGTGACGTAATCAGAACGGATCAAGGAAGGCATCCCTCTGCGGGATACAAATCTGTCAAATGTGGCTACAAACGCCTCGGTCGTAAGCGAGGAGACCAGTTCCAAATGAACGGCCTTTGTGGAGAGACAAACGAAGACGCGAAAATTGACCAGCGAAGTCCGTGCCAACACGGTCAAACGTCCTACTCTCTGTTACGCAATCTGCCGGTAAGTCTCCCATCAAGGGCTGCATGGCAGAAGCCTTGAGCTTATAGCAAGGGATGCAGCGAAAGACTACACTCCGAATTATTCTTCGGGCAGACAAAATCCAAAACTCGCGTTGCAAAATGGCCAACAGAGCATTACAACCAGCATGCGAAATTTTCAAGTGACGGTCAGTTACCAACAAACGTACCAAATGACCGTCCTTGGGTAACTAAAGGGGCAGGCGTGCCCCGTAAGGGAGGTTGGCGTTCTTGAGACGCCTTCCAATGCGCAAGAGACCCGTATCCTTACCCTTATCTTTCAATCTTTCCACTTTTATACGTTCTAATTCTGTAGTTGAACCTTTATCTCGGTGCCGCGGTGCAGCGTTTGAAAAGACCCCTTATTTTACTGATAACCAAATAGTGGTCTGTGCCAACATCAGGTCCGCGGTAAGCTCTGGTATCCACTTCTTTCCTTCTCATTCTTTCATCAACTATCACAAAGTCTATTATGCTTCTTAACACAACATTTCCTTCGTTCTTTTGCCTCGTGTACATATGTACCATTTTCTGCTGGAACCATGTATTCATCACAGACAAATCCATCTCCACACATACATCTAACAAGTACACGCCGTTGTCATTGACACTCTTATCTCCAAACGTCCCTAGTACACTTTCATACTCATCACGCTTCACTCCAACCCTTGCATTAAAATCTCCAGATGCTTGTATGCAAGAGG
This sequence comes from Euclidia mi, assembly GCA_944739405.2. NCBI lineage: Eukaryota > Metazoa > Arthropoda > Insecta > Lepidoptera > Erebidae > Euclidia > Euclidia mi. The sequence goes on along the minus strand of OX123187.2, from coordinate 75,250,138 downwards.
TAATCATCGTTTGGATTGGCCAGCTCGGCGCCCCGAACTTAACCCCATTGAGCACGTCTGGGACCTCCTAAAAGGCGAGTACGAGCTGTCCAACCATTTCCACAAAACATCAGAGAGCTAAAAGTGTGATCTCGGCTCAGTGGGAACACATTCCACAGGACACCATCAAAAACCTGGTGGAAAGTATGCCAAGACGATTTACATACCAAAAGAACTGCAAGGGGAGGTCATACTCGTTATTATTTTTTATTTTTTTACGTCTTTTTTTTTAAATAAAAATGCCATAATATACTCGTAGTCTTAATTTCATTATACCCATACAAATGACAATTTTAACACGGTTTTTTGTTTAAATTTACTAAAATACCTATTCCAAAATTTAAAGTGTTAAAATATATATTCGCATTGATAATAAGAAATTTCTAGTCCACAGAAATGAATCTACTAGAATGGTGATAGTCACTTAATGCCTTACGATGCATGCGTGGCACTAGTTCAATAAGCCACGCCCACTGCGTTCACGTGGCGTCGGCCAACTAGTGAAGAGACACACATAGTCAGTTAACGATAACATTATAATACTACGTATACATCGTTAATAATAAATATTTTGTAGTGTTTAAAAAATGGGTATATTGAGAGCAAATGAAAGACTTAACTTTAATTAATTATTGTAATGACAACACAGCCACAGCCACTGTCCTTGAAATAATAAATATTTATTAAACAATTGTCGCTTACTTACCGTTATCCTCAAATTTTTTGTTAAGTAGCGTAACCTGTGTCTATATATCTTTCAGTTACTACGCGTATAAGGTGGATAATGTGATTTTTATTATTAACTATCTGTGTACAAAATGTCATCTAAATCCGTTTAATTCTTGTTGTGTCATAGAACAGAAACTATTCAAACTTAATTATTTATAATTAATAAATATAATTAATAATATCAGCCGACCGAAGATATAAGTACATAATATTTTTTTTCATTTCAAGTGAGTTAATTATATTAATAATAAATTAACCCTTTCGCGAGCATCGGCAAAATAATGGGATATTTTTAACTGTACATTAAAAATCTTAAGTAACACACACTGAAGTACGTTACGCAAAATACTTTATTCGTTCACTAAAATACTAATTGCACACCAAATAATAATATGCCGATCGTTCTACAAAATATCATTTAAAAGTCTCGTCTGCTTAGGAAACTTATCCACTCAGAAAACTTTATAGGTTATGTTAGGTTCTCTTGTGACCCTGCACCCAATCAACTCAGCTTATTAAAGTATTTGGTTGTTGAGTAATACTTAAATATGAATTGCTTCTTATTCATTGAAAGGATTACTTTTATAATTACAGATTTGCAACGGTCAATAAACAGGTGTTCTTTATGAAATATTTTAGTGAGTATATTTTGGTGTGCAATTAGTATTTTTGGTGAAATAAAGGAATATTGTTTGGCAGACATCAGAGATATATTGAGGAAGAGTTAAATACTACCCCAAAATAATTGCCAAACCACTTTTTTTTTAAATGCCACCATAATTTAAAAGGTTATTGCTATTGTGCAACTATAGATAGCTAACGATATCTCTTAGGATACTGTTACAATAATTTGAAATCCCGTCAATCAAGCTGACAGTAAAAATATTTGACGGATTGGTCACACGGCGCAAAATATGAGGTATTTTTTCGGTGTTCTTACCAAAATCGCTTATAAACAAGAAAATTACCGTGTGAAATGTAAGTAACCTTATGTGTTTTTATAGCTAATGACCTGATTTATTAAATAAATGTAATATTACGTTATATTATCCATTTTAATACCTTTTACGATATGGAAAAAACTAACGGCAAAATAGTTGCCTATGCTCGATATCGATTATTTGTTATGAACAATTAGTTGCCAATGCCCGATTTTATTTTTTCTTTTAGATGCCGCCGCGAAGAATCCAACGTCAAAAACCCCTAAGAACAAACGAAATTATTCAGTTAGTAAATATCCCTGATGGATATGAATCAGAAGATGATTTAGAGGACATTGAGTCAGAAGAAGAAGATGTCGAAAATTCATCAACTTTTCCCTCAGTCTCAGTAATACCGAATCCGTCAACTAGCAGCAAATAGTGTTTTTATTTTTATAATAATCGAAAAAAATAATGTACCTACATAGGTAATTGGGTGACAACAAGGCATTGGCAACAAAAAATTAATACATTCAAACTGGGCATTGGCAATTACTTTGCCACATTTAATGTCAAAAACGGGCATTGGCAAATATATTGCCGTAGCCCTTAAAAAAAAGGGGGCGTAAGCAAGGGGGAGAAATTGATTAGTATAATTTTTAAAATGTTATTTTACAATGTTTTGAACAGATAAAAACAAAATCGGAGCTATAATTAGTATTGCGCGCGAAAGGGTTAAAAGGAAATAATTTACACTAAAACTACGTTCACAATATTTATCGATAACTTTTCATGTTCGTGAAAGTAACATCACTAATTCATTCAATGGTTGAGTCACTATTGTCACTAACCAATCACAGCGCGTTCGCCTTACCTGAATGTGCCGGTGCCGCAGAATAGTTAGTTATTCAGCGTTATTGTGATTCCCGTTTTGTTCGACGTACATTACGCGCCCACTTGATGTTTTTATGTACGCGCGATGATTAGTGAAAGTAATGTATACGTAATTTGTCGAATAAATATACGAGTTAGATCGTGATTGACGAACATTTACCATGTTCGTCAATCACGATCAAGTGGAATAACTATTTTAAATCTTAATATATCTCGTTTATTACATAATTTAGTACTTATAAATGATACAAAATCCCTCCTTTCTTTAAGTTTATTTCCACACTTTTATTACGGCAGTTTGCGACCGCGCGATATGGCATATTTTCGTATTTTTATAAATATTTGCAGCTCGTAGGTATATTCACTGGCGGCGCGTGGCGCAGTGAGCGCCCGCTTTAGATTATCAAGCAATATATTGCTCATGGCCGGCACGCGGACCACGCCTACTTCACCATTCTAGTAGATTCATTTCTGTGTTCTAGTCATTTATGCTAAAGAAATACTAAAAAAATATTAATATTATCAATAGAAAAGCCAATGACTGTAAGGTGCCGGTTTTTTTTCGCAATGGAGTGTATTAATAACCACTTGACTTATCTGTAGGTATTGTTGGTTTTATATGATTTTATATTGTTGCAGATTTCATCAATCTTACTACTGGGGCGATCCTGAATAGAAGAACTATTCTTACGTCTTCAAACCCATTAGATCCATACATGACAAGACAAAAGAAGTTACGTATATGGTATTAGGTAGAACAGGAAATAACAACACACCATGGCGATACCGTGTTTGGAGCGTCACGCGAATTTTCCGCGTCACGATGTTTCAGTCGTTGATAGTTTAGATCAAATGTATGTTTATTATGCTGACATGCACTATAGGTATCATAAACCAATCAGAACCACCTTAACAACCAAGAAAAAAGTTCTAGATAGTGGTATTCTTTGGTTAGCCGGTTCCGGGTACGAATATCCGCAACACATACAAGAAAATTATAAAATATTTTACGCTAGATCGGACAGAGCGTTTGCAGTAGATTGTTCAAAATACTTACCGAAATGGTGAGGTAAATTTATTTGCATTAAAAACTATGAAGACTTACCTGGTATTCAAATTGGCGCGCTTTATTTGACGATGAAATTGTAGTTGGTATGATTTTGATTTAGCACGTTTCTTACGTTCGGGCCAATACCCGTCGGGGGTAGCGACGAATGCTTCGGCGATGCCCGACCCTCCGACACACGGGTACATGAGGAGCGGGTAAAAAAAAAAGGGAAGCTGCAGAGCTTCCCTGGTATTCTTTTTATTATGCTTTTTTAGAGACAGCTCCCACGCTAGTACTAAATACGGTGTCGCGGTGGACTTTATAAACATACAACTAACGGACATAATGGACGTCCCAGGCTCGAAACAACCATTTCTGAATCACACAGAGCGTTGTCTTGTGTGGGGATCGAAGCCTCAACGCTCGGCCACTACGCCTACCATGCAGTCTTGTCTATTGCTATCAAAATCGATACAACTGAACAACGGCATGACACATTTATTTTGTTGCTTTTAAAATCGGAACACTAAAAGCAAAATGCGAGGCAAGAAATGCGATTTGCACGGTAAGAAATGAAAAACATTCAAAGAATGAACAGAATTCTATGACACGATACTACGTAACAATAATATCAATAAAATTGCTAGAGCAATCGGTTTAGACCTAAATTCAAACAAACATTTTTTTATTAATGAAACTTTGAACAAGCTTTCCGTATTAAAAATTTAACTCATTGTCGTCAAATAAAAACATGGTCAGACGTAATTCGGAAGTTTTATAATATAATATGGTGAATAGTGACCGAGGTGAGGAACTCATCCAACCAAAGGGAAAGCTATCTGAGCAGGGGTGATTGGTAACACTTGGTGGAGCAAGGCACAACGGATATTGTCCAGAACTTGTACACAGAATATAGTAATCGAGTAAGAATTTTTTTACAGTGCGATTCAGGATTTTCAATCGTTCTTTGTAGTTTCGTCAGTTTCCGCTAGATGTCTTGTTGCAGTTGGTGTCCTCGCCATAGTACGACATAAGTTGTATGGAACTACTATTACACAAATGAGAAAATCCCTATTAAGAAGAAGAAATCCTTTTGGCAGCAAAATTTTACTCGTATATTGTACATTATATTTTGACAAATAAATCTTCAGATGTATTGTATAAAAAACATTGTACGACATAGTATCTTCTTTTATAATATTTTGTTCCTTACTTCTTTTTTGCTTTATTCCTTGAGACTGCATGGTGGGTATAGTAGCTTAAGTGGCTGCACCGTCTACCAATATAAATTTATAATATACAGATTTATGCCTCGACTTGTGAAGAGTATTTAAGTAAGGAAAAACTACGAATTAACTATATTTCAACTCACATTATGATGGATATGAGCCTTTTGTAATCTATTTCTAAAAATCAATGTAATAGTAATATTTATATGTAAGAAATTAAAAAACTATATCGACGTGGTTGTTTGATTTTATAAACTTATAATTAAAACATCGCAATCCAAACTTTGCCACCCTTAAGGGGATAAAATTAAGATCAGATTCTGTCTAGCAATGCAACAGATCATGATTTCTTCGTCCACTTTCGGCTGCAGCCATAGCAATGGACAAAATCCCGAAAGCTTTAATAAACATGTTTTTTCTCAGATCGCTTAAATTTACATTCAAGAAGAAACATAATTATAAGCAAGATTTCATTACAGGATGACTGCCTCCGTGGTCCAGTAGATAGCGTACCTATGCGTCTGCTAATCGGAGGTCCCGGGTTCGATTCCCGGGTCGGGCAAATGAGTTACTGAGCTTTTCCGCATTCTCAGTAGCAGCACGCAGTCCCGGGGATGTGCCTGGTAACGGCAACTGTCTCGCCTCCCATTACGTGGGACCTAAAAATTCATGGCGAAAGGTGGACTTCTGCCTACCCTTTCGGTGATGCTGGCGTGAGCCTATAATTAGAAAAAATATTGTATATCTATTTCGATATAGAATAGGTAGGTTTCTAAGATTTTTAGGCTAACTTTCTTTTATCTCTGGCCAGTATCATTAATCAGACCAAAGTCCCGCGTGCAAACTCCTGTAAAACATGAAAAGTTTCCTTTCACTTGAATTAAAATCTTCCACGGAATGACTTGGAGATTTTTTTTTACTCCAGCAACGGTTTTTTAAACTGCATTTGGTTTCATTTTGACAATTACACTAATTGATTGAGAGATTTGTGATATCGAAACTTTTTACAAGTAAAACAGAGACGGTAAATATCAGTTTTTTTATTCTGGAGTTTAGGCTATGGTATGGAATCTTATCAATCATAATATCATTACACACATACATAGTCTCACGCGTATATCCCCGAAGAGGTAGGCAGAGGTATATTGCTACACCCACTTTTCGCCAGATTTATTTTAGTCCCACGTAATAGGGGGCGAGCCTATTGCCGTACCGGGCACATTACCAGACTCCGTGCGAATTTCCTAACGTAAAAACCCAATAACACTTTGCCCGACCCGGGAATCGAACCCGAGACCTCCCAATCCCACGCACACATTTATGCCGCGAGACCAACGAGGCAGATCATTACAAATTGTAAAATCAGTTTATTAATATTTACACAAAAATTCTGTGTGTTTGCAGATCAGCAACCTTTGATAAATATGTATTTTTTTGTCTCTAAGCGATTTAGTTTTTTAATTATTATTTATGCAACAGATCTTAATCACCACACATAAAAAGAACGTTTTAATATTTTTTTGTCTGACCGGACGCCGAAACTTAGACCAGCTGTGACCACTAGAAGACGTATAGGCGATGCAAAGATTATCCGCGCGCCTCTAGCGTCGAATTTGGAAGCTGTCCGGGTTCGACACTTTTGAAAGCTTTCAATACAACTTTGCTTCGAGGTTATAGTAGTCATTGTATTGAGTCTGCTGTCAAAAGTGTCGTACCCGGACAACTTCCTATTTCGCCGCTGGAGTCGCTAGTCACCAATAGTGGTAGTACTCAATTAGGTGGGGTCACGAGTATGTCTTTGTATCGAGGATCATTCATGGTACATTGTTAGAGTTTTAATGAGCAAGTCTGAACATAAGGGAGTCTCATACTACAAGTGCAACCACATCCCCTCCGCCAGCCGCTTCCGAGTCTAACCGTATTTGGCTGAGTATTAGCTTTTCCAGAGAGCGATTGCCTGTCTGACCTCCGCAACCCGAAGGGATAGCGATATTCCATGGTTTAGACTAGTGTCAGTTTATTTAGTAGGTACTGACGCCTATAACAACTCTCAAAGATCTTCATGACAACCGGGACCGGCTTAACGTGTTCCTCGAGGCACGGGGCAAGGGATAATTTACAATTCAATACGCACATAACTCCGAAAATTCATTGGTGCGCGCCGTGGATTCGAACCCGATACCCTTGCCATGGCAGTCTGTTGGTATCTCCTAGGCTATCGCTGCCTCATCATCATCAGCCTTTATCAGTCCACTGCTGGACTAGGCCTCTCCTTTGAAAGGAGGAATTGGCCTACTATACCACGCTGGCCAAACGGGTTGGTATAGGGTTTGTATCAAGTTTTCCTTCTCTTACAGTGCTGTTTTCTGCATAATATGCTCCCTCTGTCGGCTCTTACGACACCCATGGGATGATATGGGGTGGTGACAATCTGTATTCTTAATCCGTCACCACACGGATCGCTGCCTCATAGTATAATAATATACATTTTTATATTAATTGTCTCACTAGTATGCCCGGCATGATAGCTTCAGATATTGGGTTATGCTGTTTTGTATGTGCGTATATGTCACTTATTACACATCAGAGAGGCTTGTGTACTTTTCTTATGTGTTAAGTATATCTATTACTGTAAATTTTCATCCGTACTTCTTTACTGTAGAATTTGTGTGACAGAGTAACAAACAGCAGTAGTACTTTTAATTAAAGAACTGTCAAATCTACTGCTGTCAATCTACTCAGAAAACTAAAGATGGTCTAACGGTATAATTATACAAAGGAATAATATTATTCTTTATAACAATATCTGCAAGATCCGTCGGTAATACGGAAGTCAGAAACATTAGGAAACTAGTGTCCCTTATCGCGGGCACATAAATAAGAATTTTAGCGGCCGATGTAATGCAGGAATATCCTTTATAGTATCACATAAGGAGGGATTTATCGCGCTCTGCTTGATCACAATTTACGCGTCTGTTTATGTTATAAGCTGAAGCGGGGCTTAATTTCTTTGTGAATATTAAAGAAAATTATATGTTACTAGCAACCCGCCCTGGCTCTGCACGGGTGCTATGCTTAATAGGCATGTATTATACATATAAGCCTTCCTCTTGAATCACTCTATCTATTTAAAAAAACCACTTCAAAATCCGATTTGTAATTTTAAAGATTTAAGTATACATAGGGACAGACAGAAGATAGACATTGTTTTATACCATGTAGTGATTTGCTGTAAATTTATTAAGTTAGTGACGTTATATTGTAAATTATAACTTACACGATTAAAACTCTTTCACGAAATTGCATAATAATTCCTTTGCACTATATCCGTGCTAAGCTAATATTCTGTCAAATCTGATAAAACTGCAAAGTGAATGCAAATTCCAAAGTTAAAGTCTTGGATAAACGCGGAATAACGCTAGGACAATTAAAACTATTTGTTAGGTAGATTTAGTAGCCTTGAGTATATTTATATAAAGACACATACTCTTACGCTTTTGGCTTATGACTTGATCTAGTTAATAAGAAAAAAGCCTGACAAGGAAAAACGTATATATCAGTTTTTTTGTACACGTTGTATGTTGTTGTGCTCTGTAAATGTTTTGATATTTTTATGTCTTCCCAGTTTACAGATTTGTACGAGAGGGCGAAGTTTTACATACCTATAGGATACCTTTCAAGTGTGTATCCCGTAAGCTTATCATCTTCACCAGGTTTAGGTGGATATAAAACATATTTATAAAAGCATTTTCATCATCCTCCTAGCGTTATACAGACAAACGACGGCTCAACGTGCTTTACGAGGCAGGTGGCAAGCGATAATTTACAATTCAATACTCACATAACTTCGAAAAGTCATTGGTGCGCGCTGTGAATTCGAACATGATATCCTTTGCATGGCAGTCTGTTGGTATCTCCACTAGGTTATTGCTGCCTATTGGAAAAACTTATAATAGCAAATATAAATATTTATAATAGCAAAAAGTATTATTTAAAAGTCAATCAAGACTACCGCTTTAGACACCGTTCACTTTCCTATCTAAATAGGGATCTAATTTAGAACCATTAGATTACTCAGTTGAAGTTAGATTAGATGATCAATCAACTGAAGTTTTTCGAAGATAAGATAGATCACCAAATATGTATGAGCACTCATGCATTAAGTAAACTTACTTCATAATTTTATGGATTTCAGTACAAATGAAATTCCTAGATTACGTAAAACAAGAAAATAAATTAGTCATCGCACTCAGCCTTTAATAGTCCACTGCTGGACTAGGCCTCTCCTTTGAAAGGAGGAATTCCTATCATACCACGCTGGCCAAACGGGTTGGTATAGGGTTTGTATCAAGTTTTCCTTCTCTTACAGTGCTTTTCTCTTCATAATATATATAATTTTTTTTTAAAGACAACACTAGGACTAAATCCTGTGTCGCGGGAGACTTTACAAACATACAACCAACGGGCACAATGAACACCCAGACTCGAAACAACACTGTATGGATCACACAAAGTGTTGTCTGGTGTGGGGATCGAACCCACAACACTTAGTGCAGTGTCAAGCGGCGAGGCGACCGCTTAAACTACTACGCCAACCGTGCAGTTAATGCTCCCTCTGTCGGCTCTTAAGACACCCATGGGATGATATGAGGTGGTGACATTCCGCATTCTTAATCCGTCACCACACGGACGAAATAAAAATAAATTAGTGACAAGAAATAATAACCTGATGATTCAAAATTGCCAATTTCACAGAATACTTGCTTCTCTACAAACGGTCTACCGCTTATTATTCATAAATCAAAGGAATCATAATATTTTACTAGTCAAACTAGAGACATGTTTGCGGGAAGTGACTCTCTGACTGCAATGGACAATTTGATGCTTATGAACTCAAAAACCTTGTTATCACCGATATCAATATTTTCACGCTAGTCAATGGTGTCTATAATAATTACTTTAAGCCTCTGTTTGCAAAACTAGATAACAAGATAAGAATGTGCCAAAGGAGATCATACAAATTTGGGCTGATTCTAAAAGTGCCGGCCAACTAAAATAAACTTAAAATTATAATAGAATATATACATACATACATATCGTCACGCCTTTTATCCCCGATGGGGTAGGCAGAGTTGTATTTCTACACCCACTTTTCGCCAGATATACTTTAGTCCCACGTAATAAGGGGCGAGCCTATTGCCGTACCGGGCACATTTCCAGACTCCGTGCTGCTACTGAGAATTTCGTGACAGAAAAACCCAATAACACTGCCCGACCCAGGAATCGAACCCGGGACCTCCCGATCCCACGCGCACATTTATGCCGCGAGACCAACGAGGCAGTCGTACAGGGTTTGATGTCGAGTTTTCCGTCTCTACGCAAAGATGGTATTTGCATCGTGTTATCCCTTAGTCGCCTCTTACGACACCCACGGGAAGATAGGGGGTGGTGACACTTGTATTCTATGCCGTCAACCACACGGCGTTATATATATAATAGAATAGTACGAAATAAACACTTTTTATTACTACACTAAAGTTCTAAGTGTAGTCTGTGAGATAATATTCGAGCTCAAAGAATCTGTTCTGTTAGTGAAATAAATCCAGGGGGCCAATTCTGCTATTTTTATATGACATTGATATCATATTTTTAATGGATTTAAAAGCGGTATTCTGATAACCTTATGTCATTATCGTATAATTTAAAATAAACAGTTCGTCGTTGACACATACGACCTCGTTACAATTTCATTCAAATATCATATAATTTAGAAGAATACGCTTTTTGTGACGTAAGTATGACACTGACATCATATCGCGACTATATTTATTTAGCGGAATTGGGCCCCTTATTATTGTTATATTTTGACTAGAATAATGTGCAAGTTGCAATTTAAATGGCATCAGGCGATGGCAAGTAGTAAGCAAAGAGCGAGATAGCAGTAGACACAGCATCTGTCACGCTGTCTCGCTCTAATTCGCACTGCGCTCAACGCGTGCTCTGCTCGCTTTCTGTTGCTCTTTCAGTATTCCTTAATGGCAGAAGAGCTATCGGCTGCTGGTCCCATGTAATGTGCATTGTGTGGGCAGAAGAGCTATCGGCTGCTGGTCCCATGTAATGTGCATTGTGTAGTACATTAGATATGCAAACCACCTTTTTTTGGTGTGTGGTTGGGTCTACTCGCTATAATCACCAATGTGTCCCTTGACGGCGTGGCCACGCGAATTGCGGTTAGCATTGCGTCGTACACCGTAACCCTGTCAGGGTTCGGCTCGTCGTTGGATGCTGGCGGGCAACATCATATTTATTTATTTATTGTCGGGAAGCTTACAGACAAATAAAGCATAATATGATAACAGATTATGCAAATAAATGCTAACAACAAGCTTCCACAGAATTACAACGTAATATTTGCACTAGTTGCAACGCGCGCTTAATACATAAGCATCTACTACAAGAATTATATATATATATATTACTATTACTCTCTCCAGACCGATTTCCGTCACGGCGACTACTTCAACTCCGTGTAGAAAGTTGTCGCTGATGTGCTCTCATATGACTGCAATAGCCACACTTATTTACGAAGATACGCAAACATTGCGGTCATGTGAGCACACCGCTGTTGTAATTATAACTGATTGCCACAGGAGATCGGGCTCTCAGTTCGTCGCGCCTAGAGTCAAGCTCCGAGCGACGATGTTCCTCGAAATCAGAAACTTGGTTTTGGACTAGAGCTCTCCAATCGGAACGCGAAGCCGCTAGCCTTTCCCATTGCGAGGGCTCAATGTTACATTTTTCATGTAACGTTTAAGCAAATCTTTATATCGGAGGAACTGATCACCTTGTTACCGTTTTCCCTCCTTTAGTTCGGAATAAAAGATGCGCTGAGCCACTCGGTCCTCCGCCATGCGTGACACATGACCACACCATCGAAGCTGCCTTCGCATCAGATAAGCCTCTATTCCACCAACATTGGCTCGTCGCAGCACTTCGGTATTCCGCACACGGTCATACCATCGGATGTCAAATATTTTGCGTAAGCATTTGAGGTGGAACTTGTCTAGTGCGTGGATATGCCGGCGATACACAGTCCACGTCTCCGCGGAGTACAAGATGTTAGGCAGTACTATTGCCATGTAGACCGAAATTTTTGTAGCCAGTTTAAGGTCATGACAACGGAATACCTTGGCATCCAGCTTGCCAAACGCTGCAGCGGCGGCACCGATTCTGCCATTGATCTCGGCATCAAGATCGTACTTTGATGTAATCGTGCTCCCCAAGTAACGGAATTTATCTACCTGCTTCAGTGTGTCCTCGCCGAGATTTATGGTCAGTGTCTCAGGACCACTAATATCTAAGGACATTACTTCCATCTTCTTGACACTGATCTTCAGGCTAAATGTTTGGCAGACCTGGTGAAAATCAGACATTAGCTGTTGCAGGCAACCCAAGGACTCCACGACGAAACATAGGTCGTCAGCATACATGATTTCAGTAGTCAGTACATACGATACTTTAGTGCGCGCTTTAAATCTGGCTAAGTTGAAAAGATTGCCGTCGGTTCGAAATCAGATTCGAATTCCCTCGGATGATATTTGCAAGGTCTCCCGGACTACGACTGCAAAGTACAATACGAACAGCGTAGGTGCTAATACGCAACCTTGCTTCACTCCACAAGTGACGGAGAAGAAGTCTGACTGATCGCCATCGACAGCGACACAGCATTCCATGTCAACATGCAGGAGTCTCAAAAGCCTTACAAATTTTTCCGTGCAACCCAACATTTCCAGTACAATCCAGAGGGCTTCTCGAGGCACACTGTCAAAAGCCTTCTCAAGGTCAACGAAGCAGAAATATAGCTGACGTTCCTGTTCTCTGCTCTTTTCCTGTAATTGTCGCAATGAGAAAATTGCCTCTCAGGTACCTCGGTCAGGTCGGAAGCCGAACTGGGTTTCCGGTAAAATCTTTTCAGAGATTTTTCTTAGGCGGTTCAGTAAAACTCTAGCAAAAACTTTTCCAGGGACTGATAAAAGTGAAATACCGCGGTACGAGTTGCAGTCAGAACGGTCAACCTTGCCCTTATATAAAGCGCAAATGCGCGACAGTTTGAAATCTGTTGGCACACGTTCCGTTTCCCATAGATGAACAAAGAGTTCCCAAATGGCCGAATGCAACTCATCACCACCATATTTGATCAATTCGCCTGGTATAGAGTCCATGCCAGCCGCACGCTTGTTTTGTTGTTGTTTAATAGCAAGAAAAATCTCATCACATGATAGTGGGTCATCCAGATGGTTTGTTAAGCCTTGTATTCATTAGGCAACATTTGTTGATAAACTGTTTATGAAGTGTTTATCACCAAGTTTGCCGTAAACACTGTTTCTGAAACATGGCCGTCTACACTTGTCAGTTGTTGCTAGGATGTCGCCCGAGGAGGTAGTGATGCCACATGAGTAAATAAATCGAACAGAGAGACAGCTTCTTAAGAGCTTGTAAATTTGTTACCTATTTTGGTAGGGTTGTCACAATAGGTTAAGACAAATCGCTTGTTCGGTAAACGACAGATTCTGGATTGGACAGATTCGTGATTTGGCAGATTCCCAACTCGACAGATTCGTGGATTGGGCAGATTCTTGGACTCGACGGATTCGCTATACGGCAGAAGTACAGTTGTAAATAAAATAGCGAGTGGAACCAACAAAGGCATGCACCTGAAACTTTTAAAAGCACGGAATAAAAATATACATTTGTTACCAAGGACACGACGTGACGACGTGATTTATTTGACATTCCCAACGATACCACTAATAGTGTTGAATATTTTTGGTAATATGATCTATTTTGCTAATAAACATAGGAATCTCCTTTAGCTATTATGTGCCACTAGTTTTACCGCGGGGATAGGTACCTAAAATAAGTTTAAAAAGAAATTGTGTAAGACAAATGAACGTCTACAAAACAAATGACTATAAAATGATCGACCATCGATAGGGCTTACAAAAAATAGGTGCATGCGATTTTCGACCTTATTGACAATTCATGACAGATTTTATTTTTGTATTTTCTTGCTTTCTGACATTGATACGTTACTTAAATTATAAATTCTGAGTTACGTCAATAAGGTCGAAAATCGCATATACCTGTTTTTTGTAATCCCTATCGGTGGCTGATCACTTTCTGATAGTCATTGGTTTTGTAAACATAAATATATATATATTATATAAGTATTATATTTATATTATATTTATTACATTTGATATATTCAATTCTGCAGCAATATCGGCCCAAGCATCTTTTTTTTTTTAATTTGTCTTTATAATTTCTATTTGAAGAGACCCAAAGTAGGTACATGATTCTGTTGATAAAGCTCTATGATCATCGAAACTTGGTGGTTGGACCACACTACTTCCATGTTAATAAACTCGCGCAACACACGTCCACACCTGTTGACTTTTGCATATAAACAAAATGTTTCGGCTTGTTCTCCGTTTGATTGGGGAACACGGCAACATGTTTCAGAAACAATGTGTCATCACATTTGCTTATGAACTGTTTATAAACTGTATCCAGAGATGATGCAACACTGTTTATAAACTGTTTATTAACAGTGTTTATCAACAAATGTTGCCTAATGAATACAAGGCTTCGGGCAACTGAGGCATCGATCTGATGTGTTGCAAATTAGCTGATCAATCTACATTAAGTAATAAGGTGAAGTGCTCTACCCATCGCTTTAACATAGCGTCTTTGGATTCTAGAAGGTCCTTGCCTTCTAGTGACTTTAAAGGAACCTTCAATGAATACTTTGTACCAATCAGTTTTCGAACCTCACCATAAAACTCACCGAACTGGTTACTATCGGCTAGCCACAGCATGTACTGAGCTTTCTCTTGCCACCACCGATTTTTCAATTCCCTAGTGAGTTTTCGCAGCTCCATGTCACTTCTTTTAATCTCTGCGGCGCCTGTACCTTGGTTCTTTCCACTCCATTTCCTGAGAATGGCACGATGTTTCTCGATGGCATTAGTTAGCACTTTATCATGCTCATCAAACCAATCCTCATTTTTCCGTACTTTTAATCCCAAAGTATTCCAAGCGGTGGATAAAATATGAGAAGACAAAGCTCTTCATCTTGCATCTACATCCCCCGCATCTGCTTAACAATATATATATATATATATTGTTAAGCAAACAGGTAGAAAATAGAGCCTCACATAGATTGAGCAAAGTATATGTACAGTCAGCAACACAAATCGATATAAATTCACAACAATTATTATTATTATTTTCAATATCTGACACAATCTCTAGACAAAATACCTTTTGTATTAGACTTATAACTACAAAATAATTACTATAATAATAATAATATAAGCCTTTATTCAGACCACGAGATAAAAATGGTAAACAATAAAATTAAAATCAAAGTTACTTAATCTAACAACTCTGACGAGTTGGTGACACCAACAACATGGTCTGTTTGCCCACTTTGGCAAAGGCCTCCTCCATTTCCTTCCACTCTATTCTATTTTGAGCTCTCCTAGTCCATGTTTTTCCTGCTGTGCATTTAATTTTGTCTTCCCATCTTCGAATTCTTTTCACGATTTCTTTTCTTATTTCTAGGGTACCAAAATATAATATTTTTATGCCACTTTTCGATGCCTCTGACTATATGGCCCGTCCATTTCCATTTTAATTTCCTTATTCAAATTGTAACATTTTCAATTTTCGTGCGTCTTCGGATAGTGATATTTTTGATTCTATCTGATTTTCTTATGTTCAGCATGCTTCTTTCCATTGCTGTCTGACATGTTTCCAGTTTTTTATATTGCGCTTTGGTGAGGGCCCAAGTCTGGCAGCCGTATGTCAAGACTTGAAGTATACAGCTGTTATACAGTTTTGTTTTCATGTACGTCTTAGTTTCTGTATTCTTCATTATTTCTTTGAACCCCCAGTAACGTTTCCATGCATTTCCGATGTCTCTTGTGTCTATTTCTTTTGACATTATATCAGTGGTGGAGATTTGTTGGCCCAAATATGTATACTCTTTCACATACTCTAATGGCTCGACGTTTAGAAGGATAGTGTCTTCATGTGCGTTTGTCATGGCTTTAGTTTTAGATGTATTCATCGTCAGACCTACCTTGCGGCTTTCTTGATCCAGGTTAATGAGCATGCATTGTAGTTGGTCTTTTGTAGTTGCCAGCAATATTATGTCATCAGCGAATCGCAGATGTGAAAGATTTTCGCCGTTTATGTTAAGTCCGTACTCATCCCATTTCAGCTTTTGAAAGATTTCTTCCAGCACAGCTGTGAATACTTGTTTTGCTGTTGTTTAATAGCAAGAACAATCTCATCACATGATAGTGGATCTCCCTGACGTACTCCTCAATTTATGTTTATTTGTTTTCCCTGTTTTTCTAGTTTTATTCTTTCTGTACTGTTGGTGTATATATTTTTTAAAATCCTGATGTACTACTGTTCGACTCCTTGTTTCTTTAGACATTGCCAGATACTATTATGCTCTATTGAGTGGAATGCCTTATTGTAGTCGACAAAGCAACAGTAGAAAGGAACCTTGAATTCTTTGTTCTTCTCAAAAATTTGTCTAACCGTTAATATATGATCTAATGTTGAATAGCCTGCCCAGAAGCCTGCCTGTTCTTTGGGCTGGTTCTCATCCAGAGTTCTGCTTATTCGCCATAGAATAATTTTTGCAAAAATTTTGTTGATATTTGACATTAGACTAATTGGCCTATAGTTGTTCATTTCCCCTCTGTCACCCTTTTTATGAAGTAGGATGATCATTGATGTGGTCCAATGTGTAGGAATTTCCTCGGTGTGTAATATATCGTTGAAAATGTATTTTAGTAGGGTGCTATCTCGTTTTTGCAATCTACGAGCAATTCGTTGTTAACCCTAGAGTACTAATCTTATTTTTTTACCGCTTAATACTAATGATCGCTCGGGAGGCTACTTCATATATGATACAAGATTTTAGAAAGACTTTATATTAAAAATTGATTTAAATTTAACAAAATAATGAAGAAAGACCTTGCTTCTTTAAATGCAATGGCACATTTTCTTTAAAATTATAATTTTAGTCTTAAAATCAACCTTAAGTCTAACGTAACCCTTGTTTGAACAGTCTTTAGAATAATAATAATAAAAAATAAAAAGTCACATATAGCCTCTAGCTCAGTATCTAAATTAAGTATTTTTAAAATGTTATATCACATAAAAGTAAAATTACCATTGTAATTACAAGATATTTGGCTTGACAGTAAATTAAAATCAGATTATATTTTTCTATCAAAATTACAGCAGTTTAGATCGAGATTGGGTTTGTAGAGCGACTTCTAACTCCGCGCTTGTGCTTGCTTGTATTCGAGGTGCTCGAGGAGGTAAATTCAGATTGTTCGGAACAATATATGAAAGATCATCTTCAAGCTGGCACGAAGGATCAGCCATACTGTCGTCTGAATCGTAATCCCCAACGTAATCTTCAGTTTCACTGTCTGATTCTTCGTTTTCCAAATATCTTTTATCTGGTTATCATCGAGATTCATCTATGAAACAAAATAACCAATTCTCAGCTTAATCAAACAAAAAAATAAAGAGATAATTGCAAAAAACTCGGAAACGGGAATGGTAAAAAACTTACCTTTAATACTAATGATCGCCTCCCAGGCGACCGTGAGGTCAATAACTCAATACCTGCATATTCCCCGCTGAACCCGTGACCACTCTCTACTGCGTCACGTGGTGCACTGTATTGGCGCAAACGCACCCCGCAATACATAGACGTAATTTAAAAATATTCTTTAAAAATCAACCGAACGCGGCCTCTCAGGCGATGATTAGTATTCTAGGGTTAATGTCGTCAGGACCGGGCGCTTTATCTTTCTTCTGTGTTTCTATCGCTTTATTTATTTCATTTATTAGTATTGGTGGTACATCGTCGTTGTTATTTAACTCAGTGTTATCTATTTGGTTCTTGCTGGAATAAAGGTTTTCGTAGATCGAAGTTGCTATTGATAATATGTCAAATCTATTTTTTTTTGTTTTGGAAAATTGGTCTTTCATATTGGGTACCCAGTTTGTCTTTTCTGATAAGAATTGAAGAGCTTTTTTAATGCCTCCAGTCGTGCTGATGTTTTTTTCAAAAGTTTCACTTCTAAACCGTTCTCTATCTTTCCTCATTTGGGTTTTTATCTCCTTACTTATTTCGCCTATTTGAGTTCTGATATTTTTTGTTATGTATGCCGTATTTATCAGTTTAGATCTTTTTCTAGGAGTTTGGTAACTTTGTCTGATAAGTGTTTTTTGTCCTTCGTGCTATTGTCAGTGGCAGATTCTGGTCTTATCCTCAGTATTTCATGTATTGCGTTGTACTTCTGCTGAGTATTTAAGCCCTCAAGAGATGATTATGTTACCAATTTGAGTTTCTCTTTAATGTTGTATATTATTTGTTTGTTGTTTGACATTGATGTTCTAGCTTTGAAGGGTCGACTTAATTTCAAACTAGAGGGGATGTTTAAGCATGCTCTGAGAATTCTGTGATCGCTACTGAAGTTTAAATTGGTGGTGCCACAATCAGCAATTGACTTGGGTCTGTTTGTTAAAATAAAGTCTATTTCATTTTTAAAACGGCCGTCTGGCGATTCCCATGTCCATCTCTTAGAAGCTCTTTTCTTGAATAGACTGTTCATTATCTTCATGTTATGTTCAAATGCCATTTCCATTAGCTTTTGTCCGTTTCTTGTTCTTTTTCCGCTGCTGTTTGGGCCTAGTACAACATCTTCTCCATTTTGTGGTGTTCCAACCTGACCATTAAAATCACCCATTACTATACAGTGTTTGTATGTATGCTCCTTCAAAGCGGTGCTGAGGCATGAATAGAATGAATCAATTTCTAAAGTGGTTGCCTACTCTGTTGGTGAGTATGTTTGCACTATAGACCATATTTCTTTTCCTGAGATACCTATTATTTCTTCGACAAAGTTCTTGAGTTCTTTCTTAAACCCGTGTCCCCGTGTCCCTGTCTTCTTACTTCACATAATCCGATGATGTCCCACTTCATCTCTTCTAAGGAATACATAAGTTCCTGCAACCTGTCTTCGGTTCTTAACGAACGTGTGTTGTTCGTAGCTATGTATATTTGCTTGGTGTTTTGTAGTTTCTTGAGTGTTAAAGTATTAGATTACGATAGGGAGTTAAAATTTGGAGGTTAGTGGTCGTTATTCTCCACGGTGACCGGCCGGCTTGGGGAAGGTGTTTCAGCTGTTTCTTTGGATGCATGTTCATTATAGGTTCGGTTGGGTTTCCTGTTGCCGGTGTCTATTGGGCGTTTTTTGATGTGGAGGGTAGTGACAGTGACGCGGATCTACCTCGAGCTACATAGTCCAGCATATTTATTTTGTTGAACTTCATTGGTGTAGGAGTAGATGGTTGGTTTGGTGACTTAATTGGGGGACTAATGCAATCACTTTTCCTCTAATGCCTACTTTATTAATGCCTACTTTATCTTCTTTCGGCTCTTTGATGACTATTCTATCCTTGACGAAGTAACAAATATTTCCTTTTTCCCGCTCTTCTTTTAGCTGCGGTATAAGCTGCTTCCTTTTCTCCAGAGTTTCTTTGCTGAGGTCTTCTTTGATGTATATTTCAGAGGTCAGCTTCTTTTTGTTTCTAAACACTTCATTTCGTCTACAGTTTGTTGTGAAGGTTACGAGTATAGGGCAGTTACGGGTCGATAAGCGCTATTTACTTCATTTGTGCTGAGGTGTATATTCATTTCTTTTTCTATAAGTTTTGTAATGGTTTTCACGGGGGACTCACACAAAATAATTACTACAACTTTTTAATTCTTAACAGACCCATCAAAATTGTGCGAGTGTGCGGCGACACATGCAGTCGACTACACCATGCTATTACTGAAGCTGTTTTACGATACATACGTGAATTAGATATCAGAGTCTCAGCTGGTTGTGTCAATTACAGAAAGAAGTCATTATTGATCAATTTCCTGAATGAGCTGGGTTTGGTATTAAATAAGTCTATATCAAGTTTAGAGGCCACTTTATTAAATGATCTAGCACTGGGTAGGAGGAAGGAATTCTGTCGATAGTTGGTTGTTGCGAAGTAATTATTTAATGGGGAACGCTGTCTGAGTGCTAACTGATTAGTGCGCAATTCTATTGCAGCTAGAAGCGTTGGACAGTCAATGGAGCTGGTCGCAATGTTCATCAAGTAACAAATATCGTTAACTGTGCGTCTGAGTTCAAGGGGCATGAAATGATACCGCTTGCATCGCTCGTTATAATCCGCTGAGTATTGTTGCGCTTTAAAATCGAGATACCTCAGGAACCGCCTTTGTATACCCTCAATACGAGCTATACAAATTTGATATCGCGGATTCCATACTTTACAGGCATATTCTAGATGACTTCGCACATACGAACAATACAATATCTTTACTTTCTTTTTAAAGAGCGAAAATTGGCCGAAGATCTTATAATAAAACCAAGTGCCTTGGATGCCCTATCAACGATATAGTCAATATGCCTGTCAAATAGAAGTTTGCTATCAAAGATAACCCCAAGACCCCTAATCACGTTACACTTGCAAATGCTTTGATCGTGCAGCTTGTAACCAGATCCGATGGTCGATTTCTGGCGTGTATATGTTACATAGGAACACTGAGTTATATTTAGATGCAGGTTATTACGTGTACAGTAATCAGCGAATCGATTGAGATCACTCTGCAATAGCTCAGTATCAGAGACGTCACGAATAGTCTTAAGAACCTTCATGTCGTCTGCATATAATAATACAGAAGAGTTCTAAAACATGATGATATATCAGTGATGAACATTACGAACAACAAAGGTCTCAAAGATCCCTGGGGAACTCCGGATGGGATAGAACACCAAGATGATGTGTGCCCGTTGAGTACCACCCCTTGGGAACGGTTATCAATATAAGAACAAAACCAGCGGTATAAATTCCCATGGAAGTTTTTTTCCGGCTTTCAATTCCGGCTGCAAGTATCTTCTCCACGAGGACCTGATGCGATGCGCTGATCTATGCGATCAAAGCATTTGCTGTAGTCGGTGTAAATTACGTCTACCTGTATCCCTTGTTCCATACCTTTAGAGATGAAATCATGAGTCAATATCAGGTTTGACGTGGTGGATCGCTTGCGAAGAAAGCCATGCTGTTCCTCACCAAAACTGTGTTGAACGGCTGTGTAAACTTCGTTATAAACGATTCGTTCTAGAATTTTAGAGAATATACACAGTTTTGATACCGGTTGATAATTTTCGACATTCGATATTTGCTAATTAACATACCTGGAGGCATACGTGGTAACAGCGCTGCCACCTTAGGGCGGTTTCAGATTAGCCTTTTATACGCGCGTATAAGCTCGTTTTTGGAAGCGCATGTAAGCGCGTATAGGCGCGCCTTTTGGCAGTCGCGCAACTCGTACGAGCCATGACGCGCTTAGCCGTCAGAATCCATGTTGACACTGACAAGATGTCACTTTCGTTTCGAGCGAACACGCTGAAGTATGCCCGTTGACGCGAATCCGGTTTTTCGAAGCGTATAATGTAGCGCGCATGTAAGCGCGTATGCTAAAACGACCGTATACGCGCAGAAAAATACGCGAAAACCGCCCTTAGCCTACTGGCGGACGGGGAGCGGACCCTATGGCTGCCATCATCTCCCTCTCTTGATTCGCCGTCTTCTTGTTTGGTATTACTGCCTTACAGAAAGTGACGGTGGTGTTACAAGCCATCACCCACCGAACCTTGGACAGGGCAAGGAGTTAGGATACGATGGTAACAATTGCCGCGACCAGTTCAAGACCAACTCGAAATGAGACCAGTCAAAACTCCAGCGGAATAATCAATTGCAGTAGGAGGTACCCCATTGTAATTCATCAATAAATATATACATATACCTAGGGCAAGAGATAAAGATGGACAAAGCTAAACAACAAACTGGCATTTGCTTATGCTATGAATATTACGAAGCAACAAAAAGCAAGAATATTCACCAGTGCGTCCTGCCAGTGCTTACCTGCAGAGCCGAAACTTATGTTACTACAAAAGCAGCACACCAGAAACTTGAAAACTGGTAGGAGTGACACTAAGAGACAAAAAGACAAATAAATGGCTTTGAAAAGAAAGTCGAGTATGAGATGTTGTCAAAAGAGTAGCGAAGCTGAAGTCACAGTGGGCCGGATATGTAGCCAGAAAACTTGAGACATGGTGCAAGCAAATATTGAAGTGGAGACCGTGGGATTGTAACCGACCAGCTTTAAGACCTCAAATGAGATGGAAAAACAACGTAATTGGTTGCATACTGCACAAAACAGAACGGAATGGAAGTTGTTTAAGAGGCCTACACAAATATAGTCCAGAAAGACTGATGAGTTCACGGCGCTGGGACGTCTAAGCGGTCTTTAACCACATCGAGAACAGGAATTGTCGTCCCAATGGTGGCATGCCTATATATACAAGACATCTGCCTGTCATAGAGATTCCCTTTGAAGGTATAGACGATATTTTCATATTTGGTCAGGATAACTTAATTTTTTTTTTACTTTTTTATGAGTCCACTGCATTTTAAGGCTCACGTATTTCACGTGAGGCTGAAACCGTATAGTTGATCACCTTTACACCTCTTTGATTTATCTAACTATAGACAATACAAAACTGCTCTACGTACTTTGAGACGGACATTCAAACTAAATTATTGTCTCAGGGAATTGACTTAAAAATGTTTAAAATAGTGTGTTCTGTCAAAATAATATAATTATATTGATTGGCCGGCAAAATAAAAATTAGCCCAATTTGGGTGATTTACTTTAATACAATCTTTCACCCCTATTTCATCTCCATAAGGTTTGAATTATGAAAAATTTAGTATCCTTTTTTGACTCTGGGTTTCCAAATATATCCATGCTGAATTTCATCGCCATCATCGATTGATGATGTAAAAGTCTGTCTATTTGAGAAAGTAATCGAAAGATAGTGATATAGACACACTTTTGATGAAGAAGATTATCAATTCAGCTTTATAATCATTTTGTTACTAAACTTTATAAACGCATCCTATATAATAATTGTATTATCCCAAAACTATACAATTCTAAATAAGATAAATTTATTTAATTCGAGGATTGCAACACCGCTGAAGCACCTAAGCTGTAGTATGTTGGACTTCTACTGGAAATTAATTAAAAGTGTCTGCGAATAGTCGTAGAAAAGACAGACTTTTTACTATTTGTGTTAAGATACTGCTTTGCGGCAATAACTAAGTAGTATTCTAATAAAACACATTTTTATTTGTGTAACATTTTAATACGATTTTTTTTTATAGTAGCCTGTATCCCCGAAGGCGTAGGCAGAGGTATAATATTACACCCACATTTTGCCTACATTTTAATACGTATTAACTATTTTTAATATTATCAGCCCTGTATAAAAGCTTTTTAACTAAGCACGGGCCTCTTCTAATGAAAAGGATTGATAATGAAAAGGGTTAAGACATAATCCACTACGCTGGCCAAGTTCGGATTGGCAGACTTGACTAAGACTAACAAAATTTTCACTTGCCTTAAAAAATTAAATGAAAGCCAAATCTTGCACCCTCAGTAAAACCAGCATTGAAACGTGAAAAATAAACGAGAGAACCATAATGTAAGTTTGGAATTAAATTTCCATATCGTAAATTCTCAGCAGAACAAAATAGGATGAACTTTTTAATAGTTCCGGTAGAATTATGACGGTATTAACATTTTAATGCAACATTGCAATAATGTATTTGTTTTTTCTTTCACGGCAAGGCTATATCAAATTATAATTTGAATAGCTTGTTATTTATAAAATCAATAGAACTATACCCATATATAAATAAGTTCAACTATACCCGCTTATAAAAATGTGACACACTCTTATCGCAGGTCTAAATAGCGAAATAAAAATATTATACTACTTCGCCATTCGTATAGTTGTGTAAAATTCATCATCAACTTCTTAGTGTTACCTCGGCTGCATCAAAAATATTCGGCTAAGAGCCTTGTGTCCGAGCACTTGTCTATGCAGATATGACAAATTCCTCAGGGCGACAGAGCGACAGCTGTCTGACTTCCGCAACACAAGTGGATAGCGAAATGCTTTGGCGAAGACCAGTGTCAGAATATTCAAAGGTACTACACAAATAACTACTGTCAAATATGATGGCTGCAACCGTTGGCTCAACGTGCTCTCTAAGGCAGTAACTAATAGTATAATTCGCACATAACTTCGAAAAGTTGTATAGCGCACCGGGTGTTTGAACTCAATTCTAAAACGATACTAAAAGTCTGTATATATCTTCACTGTTCTATCGCTGCCTTGCTGCTAAATGTTTACTTTGTTGAACAAAAACCAACGACCCAGTACAGTTTAAATCGCAGTTCACATCAGTCTATATACACGTTGCTACATGTTATGGTACCAGGAAATACCTAAGAATAAAAAGGAAAAATGATTAACACAGATATTGTTAATACGGCAATTTTATTGTCTTGGTGGTTTGTTAAGATTTGTATTCTATTTCTGCTCTGATAGATAGTTTCTATATTTCGGTCGTGTGGTTGTTGTCTTTCGCAAAAGGTAGCATTTGTGTTATTCTGTTGTATAAAATACTGCAATTTTCATCGAATTTCATTCAATTTAGCAAGAAAGAAAAACAAGCAAACAAACACACTTGTCTTATTTCTAAAATTAGCATTAATTGGCATAAGTCAATTTTTGAAATATTCTGACGACTGCTAGTTTTATCCTGTCAGCATAACACATTTCAAGATGTAATGCACCGCGTGCCCTTTGTCGCGATAATCGACACACCAAGACTTGTGAAAAATTTTTAAAGAAAATAAAAATTACAAAGCAACAATCTTCATGTTTCAGCAAGTAGGACACAACAATTTGTGTTTCACCTTCCGATTCATCTGGGGAGTCTCATCTGTAACACCATGAAACTCGTGAGGCATATCTCCTGTAACAAACTTTTTAATGCTCCCGATGAAATTACGAAAACATTAACATTCTGCGAGCAACGTTGAGGGATCATAAACTGGATTTGCATGTTTAAGCATTTGATTTGACTTACGTAAGTATTGCTGCGTTAAATTTTAAGGAAAGGGATCTAACATTTTTAAACGGTAGTAGAGTCTTGCTGATTTCAGCATGAATGGGCCGGCTCGACCAGGGAAGTACTACCCTCTCACAGAAAATCGACGTAAAGTAACAGTACCTAAACTGTTGCGTTTCGTTCGGTGAGTGAGAGTGCCGGAGGCCCTTGTCCCCCATTCCTTCTCCCTTATCCCACTCCTCATCCTATCCCTTTTCCCAACCTCAAGGGGCGGCAACGCACTTGTAACTCCTGTGGTGTTGCTTGTGGCCATGGGCGGCGGTAATTGCTTACCATCAGGCAATCCGTCTGCTCGTTTGCCGCCTATTACTATAAAAAAAAATTGCATCTTTGTAATTCCTAGAGACATTTGCCAAATGGGACTGTGACTCGACTTTTCAGAAAATAATTCATTACTTAGTAAATAACAGTTATTTGTACAATCATTTGGAGCCTAGTTGTTCTCTCAATATGTCTATAGCAGAGGGTCTAGTATATGCTCGAGGTGACGCCAACGGTGACCGAAACCAACGAACCAACGGACCGAAACGGTGCCTTTTACTATCCGTATTGTTACCAAGGCTTACTGCCTAAAATATTTTTCTGTGTTTTGCCTTGCGTTTATTGCCTTACTTCTATCAAATCTAGGCATATTTCACATTGCGCGTGCGCTTTTCTAGAACGGCGTGTGCTCAAGGAACGCGTATCTGAGGCAGGCGTTACATTATAAAAAGAGCACCCAGCAGCTTATTGTATCATTTTGGAGCCATGCATAAGCACACACAAAAATAATTAGCTCTCACTGTCGTAGTAGTAAATATAAAAAGCTATTCTGGTTTGAAAAGAAACGAGACTTAAGCCAGAGTAACATAAATAAGTTCATATCGTGCATATCTTCATTATCGTTTTCTGAAATATATGAGACTAAAGATACTGATTGGCATTTCAATCAATTGCATGATACATTATGTCTTTTTTATAATCTCTGTTCCCCATTCTAAAAGTAAAAATTATAAATAAATGTGCCAAAACTAAATGGATCACTAAAGGGATAAAAATATGCTGTGTTACTAAACGCAGTTTATACTTCAAATATCGTTTAACAAATACCTGTAAACAGCAACAATTAAAAATATACCACAACTACACTAAGATCTTAAGAAGATGCATCTTACATGCTCAGAAAATTGACAATACACGTTACATATCTCAGTCTAATAACAAGTGTAAGGCTGCTTGGAATATTATCAAGAAGAATTGTGTAGAAAATAGCAATGCATTCGAAATCATTTCTATTAAGGCTGACCAGAATACATAAACACATGATCATATGATAGCCAACAAGTTTAACGACTATTTCATTAATTTGACAAATAAAACAACTGACTATTTAAATTATAACGATCCCATTGACTATAAACATGCTCTTACTGACATAGATAATAGTATTTACCTGACCCCAACTAGTGACATTGCTATTTACAATATTATTAATTCAGTAAAATCTACTAATTCCACCGGCTATGATGACATTAATACCAACATTCTAAAGCACTGTTCTAAATTTATATCTACTCCCATTACCCATATTATTAATTATCATTATCTCAAGGTATATTTCCTTTATAACTTAAATATTCTAATAATAAACCATTATTCCAAAAAGGAGATAGAGATGACATGAATAATTATCGCCCTATTACTCTTATACCCGTAATTTCCAAAATTTTTGAAAGGGCCTTGTATGATAAGCTTCATTCTTTTGTAATTAAACACCACATCCTTAAAGAAGAACAGTTTGTATTAAGGAAAAATAGGTCAACATCTCTTACTTGTTTCACTCTTATAAAATTAATTACTGCCAGCCTTAATGACAGAAAGTCTATTTTATCTGTGTTCCTTGATATGTCAAAAGCCTTTGACTTTGTAGACCACAGATTGCTGCTGTTTTAGCTAAATCGGTATGGTATAAGGGGTATAGCATTGAAATGGTTGCAGACCTATCTATCAAATCGGTTACAATGCGTGGAGATATCTAGACATACATCATCTGAAAAAAGGGTTTATATATCCTGTTACCGTCAAAATTCTTACGGTGTTCCACGGGGCAGCGTTTTGGGACCTTTTTTGTTCCTATTGTAATGGAATCCTATTGACCCCAGGCTGATTAAAATTTTAATTTTCTTATTAACTGGATTTAAAATGTCAGATGGTCCCCAGTGGCCCTGATTAAAGCGCCCCTCCTCCGCGCATAATCTGTGACACTCATCCAGGTTTGACGGGACATGTCTCTACTGACAGCATTTACCAAGTGTAAACACTTCTAAGAGTGAAAAGAGGTCATAAAAATAATATAAGTCTTTAATGGGATTGCCTCGCTTCTAACTAGATTACGATGCCTAGCAGTACCCTGAATACCACATTGTTAACTTACCACCATTCATAACCACACACCCACAAGCGAGTTATCTGAAACCTCTCCGCTCTCAATCTCAGACGCTGGGTGCTGAGGCAGAGCCGAGGTAACTCATACCAGACCCTGGTCACAAATCAAGCATGTGAAACCCCTCCGCTCTCAATCTCCGGTAGCTGTGTTCCGGGGCAAAGCCGAGGTAAATCATACCAGACCTGCGTACACTCTTACTTCTCCGCAAGCCTAATATCCTAAGCTAATCACACATACGCAGATCCCCTGGCAGGATACCTGTATTCTCTCCGCTCTAAATCTCCGGACGTTGGGTCCCAGGGCAGAGCCGAGAACACAACCATCAAACCGTGCCTTACATATATCGCACTCTCTCGGTCATACAGGACCTACGCTAAGCCAGGCGCACCCAGTCAGTCAGTCTGTAATCGTTATTATATAACTAACTATTATAAAATGATATATTATAACAAATTTTACCAAACATATCAATAAATAACATTGTTTATAGTAATTTATTCAGCCTGGGATATTAGTACATACATATTTGTAATGTGTAATTATATAAAACTTATACAATGACTTTTAGTGATTAAATTTAAGTATCAGGCACTCACCGGGATCAACAGCGTCGTACCTCGTTAGGACTTCTCACCCGGTAACCGATACTCTGCCACTCGTCGCCCTATACCTTTTCTTGAAGCCCGCTCGTCTCGTTCCTTGTTGGTAATTAACACTCATTCTCAATTCTTGCCGAACACTCTTTCCGCGCCTAGATCTAGGTACGATACGTTTCGTGCCTCCAAGCCAACTCTTCGCCACCCCCACGCATAATTCCCAACCTAACACGCCGCGTCTCGTCAACCGCCGGGATACGCCTAGCTTCGCGTACTCACATCGACCATCTCCAAAAACCACAAACCCGTATCTCCTAATCTACCATGCCACGTTTTCCCGAGATCTGTCAACCTCCGCGTCCCAAGACCCACTCCACGAGATCCGCCCGGTTCCACGTCCCAACATTCACTGTCCCGTACTTCCTCTACTACCACGCCGCGCTTTCCTGGGACCCGACTCGCTCCGCCTCCTAAGACCGACCGACCAGTCAAACACCACAAACCCAACGCCTCTCCCCTTACTACCTGAAAGGGTCCGTTTCTTATGGTTGGTGCCTTTTTTATGACCCTCAACTATACCGCATGTGAACACTACAGTGCAAATGTTTTCTCATATTCCATGGCTATTTCTTTACTCATATGCCTGTCACATATTTCTTATAAATTTGTCAACCTCTTAGAATTTATGAGTTTACTAACTGCTTAACGTTGGCGCTATCGTAGCGATAAGACAAACACATGTGGAAACAAGTATGCGACGATCTGATTATATATTATTATTTAATTTGGTGTAGCCAGTAACACCATTACATTCCCCGCTCTGAAAATCAGACGCGTAGACTAAGTCATAGCGTATGAGCTTTCACTAAAGATACAATAGCATATATAATAGAGTACGCCAGTTAAAACTGAATCTTGTTTTCCACCATTAACTGCCGGCAAATATCATACAACTTCCAATAAATAACCACTGCTGCAATACCACTTATCCTAAGTTATAGTTGATTGACAATAATAACCCTACTATACCCTTGCTAAGGCCGCACCGTACGATACACTAACTGTACTCCGCCCATCCCTATACTATGACAAAATTGACACTTAAAGGAATCTAATTGCAATTGTTGCCTCAACCTCGTTTACCATCTAAAGTTTATGAGAAATAATCGAAAAGCTTATGCTAATCCGTCTATGTACTACTTCTCCAAGCACCAAAACTTAATATTAGAACTAGCGCACATAACCGAGATCACCAGTTTACCTATGTATTCCAATAAGCCAAATGGCGTTTTAGCAATAAATTCTCAAAATATTAGTATAATCTATAATCTATCCTATCCATGCTTAGAATGGAAGTGTACATACCAGATGTCTTCTCGATAAACGGGCAGCGTGGTATGATCAAGGTACCTGATTCTCCATTCTCGCTCGACGAAATCAGGTTCAGTAGTAGGTGTATATAGCATCAGGTAGCAGTGGCTGAAATAGTTCGCACACACTCGTATAAGACACTAGTTTTGTCAGGATTGGCAGACAAGTAGTTCCAATAGTTTTATATAATGAGCTAAGTAGCTGCATACGATACTATAGTGCAGCATTCGTTTTTCGACAGTTCATACATCTGAACAATTCTCAACTGGGTCCCACAATATGAATTATTCCCATTTAGCTGGAAATTGTACGCGCGGGGATCGAACCCACAACGTCTGGCGAGATGGCCGCTTCAATGAGTTCTTCATTCGGATCATCAAGCGTATCGACATGATATCTGCTTCACTATTAAGGCTCTGATTTTAGTTAACGTAAATAACAATTACGATTATTACTCGTGCAGTGGGATGCATTTGCCAAATATGTCATAAAGAAAACTTCTATATAACGAACGATACACATAAGGGCCTTTGTAACCTTCGTTTAATATTGTATATCTGCGAGTTCGGATCAGAGGCAGTCCACTTGCTTGGAAGTACTCGATGTTCGCGTTTATAGTTTGTAAAGATAATGGAACTTAGCTCTGTGGAATTTTAAATGAAATGGCACGAGTATCAAACTTCCAAGATTGGTCATAATTATAATATACGACTTCTGTTTGAGTACTAAGCCCGGATACAAACTAACAGATGATTAGAAGATGTGATGCGGATCACCAATTAATATTTTTCAGTATGGATGCGTAATAAGTATTTTTGCATGCGTCTAGCAACAAAATATTAAGTATTTTTATTTGCACTCCAGAATCAAGTTAGCTGCTTACGAATATTACACGATAGGGCTAAATTATGTCTATGAGTCTAGTTCAAGACATTGTTTGCATACAGTACTACTTACAAACCTCTCGAATCTCATGAGAAATATGAACTCAATGTCAAACTCTAAGTAAACGCGGGGCTCGAACCCTGGTACATTGAGCGCTCTTAAAAGGTATGTGTACATACCAGACATAACAAATACATACATCATTGCCACTGGTAATCACATTGTAAAACAGATGAATAAGTATTGTAAATAATAATAATAATAAAAATCATTTATTCATCATCAATAAGTATACAATTTCTCTTATAATAATAACTATAATTAACTCAACCAGAAATCAAAGAAAACAGTTCGGCTTAAAATAAGAGGTTGTCGTTGACGACCGTACTAATATAAATTGTGTTACAGTCGCCAGCGCCTTCCACCCTAGATGATTCATTATAAGTTTACTTTGACATTATTAATGTATTAATTTATGATTAAAATTACAAACATGATATTTTTTTTAAATATTAATGTAAAAAAATCATTATTAGGCATAGTTACAAAGTATATAATTATGGATTTAAAAAAATAATATTCGGGATATTAAAATTAATTTCATTACAAATTTCAGGTACATAATCTTAATATATAAAATCCTTGCGTTACTGACTGACTGACAGACACGCTACAGCCGAAACTATTGGGCGCAGGAAGCTGAAATTTGGCATGTATGTTCCTTGGGGACCGTAGGGGTGCATTAAGAAGGGATTTCCCGAAATTCTCACGGAATCGGCCAAAACGGGTAAATTTAAAAAATTGCAGGCGTAGCTGCTGGCGTCCTCTAGTAATAAATAAAGTAGCCAGACAATATCTCTATCTTTTACCACAATGTATCTGCACTCAATAATAGTTGGAGTGTGTGTGCGTGTGTGTGTGTGTGTGCGTGCGTGTGTGCGTGTGCGTGTGTGCGTGTGTGCGTGCGTGTGTGCGTGTGTGTGTGAGTGTGTGTGTGTGCGTGTGTGTGTGTTAGCGTAGCAAACTTGTATAAAATAGTAAGTGTTAATTAATTGCTAACTTATGTATCAATTCTTCCGTGTCAATATAGGTAAGTGCTTTGAGCCAATTTGTGATTGTTGCTTTAAGTTTGTTTGTTGACAAGGTATAAATGTTATTTACAGAGTTTGCAGCATTGTAGAGTTGATTACTCAGGACGTAATACTATCGCCTCGCGAGCGCTGTTCTGTGTTGCATCACCGGGTATATTTTGGTTTTGTTGCGTTTCAGTATGTGTTTATAAGTGGTGTTTTTGTGTTTACGAATAAGTAAATGCTAATAAACAATTGCCGTACTGTGAGTGCGGAGCATTCGCTATATAGGAGGTCCGTGCTATATCTTCTAGGCTTGCCAAGAATTATCTTTAGTATGCCTCTTTGGGCACGTACCAATGGCAATAGTATTGCTGATCCTCCCCATGTTATAATACAATATTGTAGTATACTTTGGGCTAGGGCATAATATACGCATAACAACGTGCTGATGTCCGCAGAACGTCTAAGTTTTATAAAAACTGGAATCAGTTTCCTCATTCGGGTAGTCAATGTATCTATAAGCACAGACCAATTCAAATGTCTATCGATGATGAGACCAAGATATTTGACTATGTCTGAAGATAGTAATTTGGGACAGTTGCAATTGGTCTGTGCCATACAATTATGCGCCTTTATGTGAAAATGTGGTGGGGTTGGGCATTTAACCGATGACAAAATGTAATATATCTGGTTTTGTCCAGGTTAATGGTGAGCAGATTTGTATTAAGCCAGTTAATGACCTCTCTGAGTGCATTCTCTGTATAACGTTGTGTCTCTTCCCAGGTATTCCCATTTACAATTAGCGCTGTGTCATCCGCATATGAAATAATGCTGCAGTTTGGATAGGACATGGTACACAGGCTATTGACATAAAGTAAAAAGAGCGTGGGCGAGAGAACACTGCCTTGTGGTAAACCAAATGTAAGACCTATCTAGTCACTAGTGTAGCAAGCTATCCTAACACACTGAGTACGATTGGTGAGATATGAGCAAAATATGTCTAGCACAACTCCATGTATCCCGACGCCTTCCATTTCGTTAAGTAACAGAGGAACAGAGACAGTGTCGAACGGCTTAGAGAGATCCAGAAACACTCCAAGCACTTTTAAATCGCGGTCTAGATTCATTACTATGGTCTCCGTTAATTGTAGTATTGCATCTTCGGTGGACTTACCTTTTATAAATCCAGTATGGATTTATAAAAGTTAGGTGCAATTAAATTGGTTTTTAAAAGATATTTTGTAAGCCTAGAGTTCAGCAGTTTTTAGAGTATCTTGGATAATACTGTTAACACTGAGATGGGCCTATAGTTGCTGATACTGTCTCTGTCGCCACTTATGTAGATAGGGTGTACGAGAGCCCTTTTTAGAATATCGGTAAAAGTACTAGTAGTTAGACACAGGTCCAAAAAATATGTGAGAGGAGGTAAGAGGCTACTACTTGCACTTTCAATCACTCGACAAGGTATTTTATCTACGCCTATGGCCGTATCGCTTTTTAGACTCCGAATAATAGACTCGAACTCTCTACAATCCGTGCCCAGCAAAACCATAGAATCTCTAGTTAATAAGCATTCATTTGAGCTTATGAGATTGTTGGGCACATCATAAGATCTATTATTAGTTCCAATAGCATTTGCTAATGTAGGGCCAATACTTGCAAAATACATATTAACTGAGTTAATTGATATGTGAGAATTCTGTCCCCCATTTATGAGGGCGGTCAGTAAGGGCGATGGTTCTTTTAGATTGCCAATTTTATTTATTGTTTTCCACGTACCTTTAGGATTGCCTTTGTTTTTATTAATCTCGTTCCGTTCGTACTCAACTTTTAGTTTTTGCAGTAAATTATAGCCATAGTTGCGATATCTTGTGTACGTTACGTGGAGTATAGCATTCTTAGAGTCCAATTTCAGTTTTTATGTAACATATCCCTATGTCTGATGCACTTTACGAAGCCTGGAGTGATCCAGGGTTTTACGGTATGTTTACGATTAGGGATAGTTACGTTTGTGGAATGACGTGTTATTGCGCTTGTTATCACGTCTGATAAAAGAGTAGCCACAACATTCGCGTCTGTGGTAAGGTAAATTGGAGCGTAGTCTATTTCATCTAACGTTTGGACAATTGACGGGTAGTCTATTTTAAGAAAAGTGGCGCGAGGGAGATTTCTTTTCACTTTTAGGTCCAGACTGAATTTAAGTGGTGCGTGATCTGTTATTAGGGTATCGAGGATATAAGTTGAAGCGCATCTATCCGATCTAAGCATAACGTGATCAATGCAACTATCGTTGCGAGTAGGGATTTGATGCGCGGGAAG
Organism: Euclidia mi; assembly: GCA_944739405.2. Taxonomy (NCBI): domain Eukaryota; kingdom Metazoa; phylum Arthropoda; class Insecta; order Lepidoptera; family Erebidae; genus Euclidia; species Euclidia mi. The sequence goes on along the minus strand of OX123187.2, from coordinate 75,216,399 downwards.
AAACCCATGATATGCCATTAAATCTAAGTATTTCGAACAGTTACCGTCCCTACTGCTTGGAGAGATATTAATGTTGATATCACCAACTATAACCACAGATTTAACCGTACTCAAAGAAGAAAAACATTGATCGAGACTGTCACAAAATCTATTGATATTTCTTTGTGAAGGTGAACGATAAATACCCACCACAGCATACTCCCGGTCAGATGTTAGTATGTACAATGCAGTTAGCGTCAGACATTGCGGGAGTGGACACATTATGTTGTATGTCAGATCTTATGTATAGTAACACAACATCGTTTTGATTAAAGTAGTTTGATGAGTATGACGTATAGCCAGTAATTGTCGGTATTTCAGTGGCTTTACTTAACCAGCACTCAGTCAATACTAGAATGTGACACTGTATGCGAATCCTTTCTAGGAGAACATGTAGGGCATCTATATTACGGTGGAATATAGTTAAAGACGTTTCCTTTACGAGGTGTATAAGATTTTCTGCGGCGATCTGAACAGTGTCAATTTCTCTGTATATATTGTCAAAAGCCAGCCATTATAATATTTTGGTATCGGTACCATGGACTCTGGTTACAAACGAATGCGCTAATAATTCTGATGCTGCAACAACTAAGTAAGTATTTTTATCAATGTAATTTGAGGTGGTTTGTAGATGAATAAGTTTATATGTAACTCTAAATGTGTTTTTTGTTGTAGTGTAAGTTGTGCTAGTGTGATACTATGGAATATTTAATATTATGTATGTAGTATTGTAGTAAACGAAGTTTTGTGACACACTCCCTAACTTATCGCTAATTATAAAAATAATGTAAGTGATATTTTGAAAAGTTGAAATATGCATGCAAATAATATAATAAAAGTAACATACAGGGCCTTGTAGTCATAGTGCTGGTTTGGTGTCTAGTTGTTCCAAGTCTTTGCCGTCAATTCGATGAAACTGCGAGCCAACTTTTTTCCATGAACCGTCCAGCAAAAGTCATAGCTGTTTTTTTTGGCGTACTCACAAGCTAAGTGATACGTTTTCTTTGCCTTCTGTGTAAGATATTCCGAGACAAAGAGGCTTAGGTTGTCCAGAAAGGTGAAAATGGGATGTGTTTAATTTATTGCCTGTGTTTGATCGATTATAAGTTTTTATCGATTTCAAGAGCTTTTCCGTCAGCATGACGGAGGAGAGGTCGACGATTACGGTCTTATTGCCGCTTTTGTCTGAATTTAGGCGGTATAGATCTCTTATTTGGTGTTCTTCAATGTTGATGCTTGTGACTTTACCTAAATTCTTTACCAGGGTCAGAAGTTCGTCTTTGGATTCCGTTGACTGTACTGGAAGGTTACGTATCTCGATAGATGTTTGTTTTTGGCTTCTTTCTAGATTTTCAACTTTCTGTTCCAACGTTTGTATATAAGTTAAATGTTCCCGTTTCTCAGTTTCCGTTTTAATAATTTTTCCTTCATTTCCTCGTACTGTTTAGATATAAAGTCCATCGATTTCATTATTTCTTTGTTTTGAGATAATATGTCATTAATTGACCCTTGTATTGAGGATTGCTGATTTTTTAATGTATCGAACGTCTTCTTTGTCTGTGCCATGTATGCAGTTCATCATCATGTTGGCGCTTGCGAGGGCGTTTGTTTGAGTTATTCGACGAGCTCTCGTTGTCAGTGTCTGTCAATGGCGCAGGATTTATGTTTGTCGTTGGTATGGCATTATCCCTTAGTGTATTTGGCGGAGTTCTTTTCAGCTTCAGTGGCATTATTACAAAGATCCGATAATTGTCGAGTACTAGGATCGCAGCAAACGTGTAGAGTTGAACGTAGGACACTTCAATTCTCTTGTGCGTTGGGCAGGGTAGCGGCGCGTGCGGGTGCGCAGCTATTGGGCCACACCCCCAGGGGCGGGTTTAAAGCAGCGGTGGGCGTGGGTGGAGATGGCGTTGATTGACGTACGGGTGGTGCGTCACCGTGTGCTTCTTGCTATTTATGTGCGCCTGGTATCTTGCAGTGAATATAATATTTATTTTTTGTATTATTTAATTAATAAAAACGACACGGAATATTATTTAAACACGTCTGAACACCTTAGCGGTCCGGGGGGAAGGGGAAATACTCAGCTAAACCCAATTCTGAGGTAGCCTAAACTGTAGCAGTTAGGTATAATACTGATGTTTAGAATTAACACGTGTAGAATATCTATTTCATATGACGCACGGGGAGAATCAAACCCATCCCAAAGACGGCGTAAATGATTTACAAAAGCCATTACGTTTCTCAAAACAAAGCGCCACATGTGCAACCATATCTTAACAAAGTAGCCCATCCTGTCCTTCTCACGTGCGCGTTGGCGCGTTTGGATAAAGCACATCAATAATACAAAAGAACAATAGTTCCTTTCTAGCCTTCTTTCTTTTAACTAATAAACATCTTAAATTTATTTCCCTGTTTGTTTTATCCCTTTTTTTTCCACACGCTGGCATTTTGAAACAACATGTGCCAGATGTCGGCCCATTGCATTGCCTTTCTAGTATGGCAAAAATTTTAAAACAAAACATTTTAAAAACAATGGTCACTAAACCCATCTACAGACGCACATTATCAGCGAAGTATTATTTGCTGATATAATAACAACAATTAACAAAATAATTTCGTGTTCAACCATAGTAGGTATGCATTCTTTGTATGTTTGGGAATCGAACCCAAAATGTTTTAAATCACATTGTACGACTTCTATAAAGGCGATGCCGATCATTAGGTACATGAGTATAATATCCGCCGACTTTCACCAATGCTCAGGAATCGAACCTAGAGCATTTATAAATTATAGCAAAATACTTCATTCTCTTAGCGTTATCCCAGTTTCAATCTGGGGTCCGCTTCCTAGTCTAACCGGATTTGGCTGAATATTTGCTTTTCCACAGAGCGACTGCCTGTCTGACCTCTGCAACCCGAAGGGATAGCGATATTCCATGGTTTAGACTAGTGTCAGTTTATTTTAAAGGTACTGACACGCTGTATCGACTGTCAAAGATCTTCATGACAACCGGGACCGACGACTTAACGTGCTCTCTGAGGCACGCACGGGACAAGCGATAATTAACAATTCAATACGCACATAACTCTGAAAAGTCATTGGTGCGCGCCGTGGATTCGAACCTGATACCCTCTGCATGGCAGTCTGTTGGTATCTCCACTAGGCTATCGCTGCCTTATAGCAAAATACTGCAGTAGACAAATATTACCCTTATCTACTTACTACTGCGTTAGAAAACTAAGTTTACTGATATTTGACCTAAGAATAATCCTTTTCTCAATTAAAGGTCGCGTACACTTCATCAATAAAAAATCCATATGCATTCTGTAAGAATCTCAACTCAACCAATGTAATAAACTAATAGATGGACAAGCCAAAGAACGCGTATGCATAAAATTACTGGATTTCGTAATTTAATAGCTTGTTGACACCATTTGAAATATCGTAGCAACGGGAGTCGAACCCGCTATTCAGTAAGTTTGTTGAAAACATTTTAAAATATCGTTACAACAGAAATTGAACCCGCTATTTCAGTAAGTTTGTTGAAAACATTTTTAAAATATCGTAGCAACAGGCATCAAACCCGCTATTTCAGTAAGTTTGTTGAAAACATTTCAAAATATCGTAGCAACAGTAGTCGAACCCGCTATTCCCGGTTTAACTAATAAATTCCCACTCCGTAAGTCCAACAAAATTTTATACATTATTTATCCTTAAATATTTCCCTCTTATTATATACAGGTATCGAACATGTTATCAACAATACGGCGACTAGTTCGCCGACGTTTCACAACAACATATCGTCACAGACATTGCTAAGGAGTCTAACCTGATTTAAAAATACCTATATATTCCACGGATTATTCTGATGTGCATTGTACTTATATCTCTCAAGCCATGTTTGTGTCCTTCACCAGATAATCCTTCTCTTTCCTAATCCAACATTGGTTCTAGCCATCGCTAGTCTGTATCGAGAATTGGATTCAAACAGCGAACCATCAGGTTCGCTGTTTGAATCCATAAACAAAATACGGCATACACTGACTGGTTTACCATCGAGAAAGGTGTTAGACAGGGATGTGTAGCCTCGCCGTGGCTGTTTAATCTCTTCATGGACAGTTGTTTGCAAGATTTAAAAAATAGTGGCTGCGGATTAATGGGTTACTCGTCAAATGCCTTCTTTATGCTGATGATCAGGTAATACTTGCATCTTCAGCGGAGGAGTTGCAGGAGATGGTAACAATCATGTACGCTGCGTTAGAGAGGAAAGGAATGAAAGTGAATGTAAGTAAAACGAAAGTTATGGTTTTTGAAAAGGAGGAATGAGTTTGTTTACTTAGGTACGTTGTTTACAAGAGATGATAAGAATGAAGAAGATATTGAAAGAAGAGTTAATGCAGGTAATAGTGTGAATGGAGCTCTGAAGGCGTTTATGAACAGTCAAAACGTGACCAAAAAGGCGCGTTTGGCTGTGCATAGAGGGGTGTTAGTGCCTACCCTTATGTATGGTAGTGAAAGTTGGGTATGGCAGAAGAGACTTGAATGTAGAATAGATGCTGTAGAAATGAGAGCACTGAGAAGTATGTGTGGTGTGTCTTTGACCGACAGAGTAAAGAATTGTGTGATACGAGAGTGGTGTGGGGTAAAAGAAGATGTAGTGACAAGCATCGAGAAAGGCATGTTAAGATGGTTTGGGCACATGGAGAGGATGGATGACGAAAGACTGACAAAGAAGATATATAAGGCAAGTGTGAATGGGACAGGACGAAGTGGAAGACCTAGGCGGACGTGCGCTGACCAGATTGGAGACCTCCTAAAAAAAGGACAGGTCAGAAGTACCCTAAACAGAAGAGCATGCATGAGAAACTTGATGGGAGTGAATGAAGCAAGAGAGGTATGTCAGGATCGTTGCAAATGGCTTTCCGTAGTCTCTGCCTACCCCTCCGGGAAACAGGCGTGAGTGTATGTATGTATGTATATATGTATGTTTATAGTAATTTATTCAGCCTGGGATATCAGTACATACATATTTGTAATGTGTAATTATATAAAACTTATACAATGACTTTTAGTGATTAAATTTAAGTATCGGGCACTCACCGGGATCAACAGCGTCATAACTTGTTAGGACTACTCACCCTGTAACCGATACTCTGCCACTCGTCGCCCTATACCTTTTCTTGAAGCCCGCTCGTCTCGTTCCTTGTTAGTAATTAACACTCATTCTCAATTTTTGCCGAACACTCTTTCCACGCCTAGATCTAGGTACGATACGTTTCGTGCCTCCAAGCCATCTCTTCTCCACCCCTACGCATAATTCCCAACTTAACACGCCGCGTCTCGTCAACCGCCGGGATCCGCCTAGCTTCCCGTACTCACATCGACCATCTCCAAACACCACAAACCGTATTTCCTAATCTACCACGCCACGCTTTCCCGAAATCTGTCAACCTCCGCGTCCTAAGACCCACTCCACGAGATCCGCCCGGTTCCGCGTCCCAACATTCACTGTCCCGTACTTCCTCCACTACCACGCCGCGCTTTCCTGGGACCCGACTCGCTCCGCCTCCTAAGACCGACCGACCAGTCAAACACGACCAATTCAACGCCTCTCCCCTTACTACCTGAAAGGGTCCGTTTCTTATGGTTGTTGCCTTTTTTATGATCCTCAACTATACCGCATGTGAACACCAGGGGTGTTACGAATATTCGCATCCGCATCCGCAAATGCGGAACATCCGCATTAATTTAGACGTCTGCATCCGCATTCACATCCGCATCAATCAATGCGGAGTTTTTACGGATGCAGATTCACATCAACAAGTAACTACATGTAAAGAAAGTGGGTGGAGCCAGAGTGGCACGTGTTTCGCGTTTGTTTTGGAAATTTTCTTCTTTGGAAGATAACAACTTACCTATATGCGATTTCAAAATATTGAGATTCCCGCTATAAGCGTAATTTTTTGAAAAAAGTCACCGAAGAAAAATAAAAGATTAAATAATGAAGATGGTAAATGACCCTGTCGTCACTAATTCTAATGAGAATGAGAGATTCTCTCGATCCTGAACCAGCAACCTCCTATACGGGTAAAAAGACTTGTTTAAAAAGCGATCTTGCCATGGTCTTAGATTCATCGAGCAAAGATTAACGTGAAGGAGAACCAGACAGCAGTAGCCCCGATGCTCTTATCCGCAAAGAATTTGTTACCTATTTATCGTAACGAGAAAATACTGGATTTAGATGAAAACTAACTTAATTGGTGGAAAGTTAACCGTTGTGATTTTTTTTTATATGGTAATAGGCGGCAAACGAGCAGACGGATCACCTGATGGTAAGCAAATTACCGCCGCCCCTTGGACACAAGCAACACCACAGGAGTCACAAGCGCGTTGCCGCCCCTTGGGGTTGGGAAAATGGATAGGATGAGGAGTGGGATGAGGGAAAAGGAACAGGGCATAGGGCCTCCGGCACTCTCACTCACCGAACGAAACGCAACAGTTTAGGTACTGTTACTTTACGTCGATTTTCTGTGAGAGGGTAGTAGGTACTTCCCCGGTCGAGCCGGCCCATTCATGCTGAAATCAGCAAGGCTCTACTACCTATAGCATATATATAGATATATATAGAATTTAAAATTGTCTCCAAATTAGCATGCAGATCTTTATCACCTTCACCAGCCAGTGTTCCCAGCGAACAACTACTTGTTTAGTGCAGCTGGGTTAATAGGTATAATCCACTTAGAAACAAGTTGGAAGCTGAGAAGGCCGCAATTTTTCTATTTATTAAATATAATTAACCAATTTTTATGTTTCATTATTAAACAAAGATTTTTATAACGAAACTCGAAGCTCAAAATTCTGTTGTGTCATAAGTAAAACTAAAAACTTGCAAATATTTTTCTAAAAATATGATTAAATAAATAAAAAGTTAAAATTAAGTTGATTTTCAGTTATTTATGTACTTAAAATTTAAATAATTATCCTTTTAAAAGCCCAAAATCCGCATCCGCATCCGTATCGCATCCGCATCCGCATCGAATGCGCATCCGCGGATGTGTATTTCTAATAATCCGCATCCGCATCTGCATCCGCGGATGTCTAAATTTTCGCATCCGCAACAACCCTAGTGAACACTACTACAGTGCAAATGTTTTCTCATATTTCATGGCTATTTCTTTACTCATATGCCTGTCACATAATTCTTATAAATTTGTGAACCTCTTAGAATTTATGAGTTTACTAATTGCTTAACGTTGGCGCCATCGTAGCGATAAGACAAACACATGTGAAAACAAGTATGTGACGATCTGACTATATATTATTATTTAATTTGGTGTAGCCAGCAACACCATTACACTATTATATATTAATGACTAACCCAATGTTACCCCACATTACTGTATATTATACGCTGATGATACCACTGTTAGTATAAAATTTTACGATAACAATGTTACTCGATATCAAAACGAGATCAACGATACGTTAAACAATATAATACAATGGCTAAAAGACAACAATTTACATATAAATATAACAAAAACCAAAATGATGCAGTTTCAAACTTATAATAGCAAACATTCACAATTGCAAATACAATATGCAAATGATACAGTTGAAGAAGTAGACAGTACAACATTTTTGGGTATAACAATAGATAAATATTGTACTTGGACGACACATTAGTGAATTATGTACTAAGGTGCAGAGATTTGTATTTGTTTTAAGCAGAATAACCCGTGTAGCTGTTATTGAAACAGCATTGTATGCCTATCACGGTTATGTATCGTCAATTTTACGGTATGGAATTATAATATGGGGTAATACTGTTGACATCATTAATGATTTCAGGGCTCAAAAAAAATGTATTCGTTGCATATGCAAAGCTCATCCAATGGAGAGCTGCGTTCCTTTTTTTAAAAAACTTAAAATATTGCCACTCCCTGCCTTATACATATTCGAGATATGCATCTTCGTTCATAAACATACAGGGTTGTTCAAGTCCCATAATGAAATTGTAACAAGATAAAGTCGTGAAATCCATAAATTATATGTACCTCAACAAAGATTGCAACTTTATTACAGAAACGTTTATTTTATGGCAATACGTATTTATAATAAATTACCAGATACATTTAAAAACCGTAACAAGCCCGTATTCAAAAGCAAAGTTTTCAATTTTTTATTAGACAAATGCAATTACTCCACTAATGACTTTCTCAACGAAAACAATTTACGAAATATTTAAATTATAATTTTATTTACCCATTTAAAATCATCATTTTTTAATTTAATATTCTTAAGTGTTACTGTTTGACATAATTATATATTAAGATTTAAGTGTAATTAATTTTAAGACCAACCAAACATTTGTACGCTGGAAACGGCAGAATATTATGGACATATTATTATTATAACATCCTTCTCCAGAGAGAGGAACCTCCGAACTATGCGCGTCGTGTCTAACAATACTGCCTTCTATACAGGCTCTCGTTAGGCAGCTGGATCAAGTCCTCCATACGGAGGACTTGATCCAGCTGCCTAACGAGAGCCTCTTGAGATGGTGGTCGAGGCTCTTGGCAATGAGACCATTAACTGACATGACTATCGGTACAATGATCGCCGAGTCCACATCCCACATGTCGAAAATCTCGTGAGCCAGGTCCAAATACTTGATTTCCTTGTCTTTTTCGGCCTTCACGAGATTCTCGTCATGGGGAATAGTGACATCAACGATCATTGCAAGGCGTTCTGATCGATCTATCACCACGGTATCGGGCTTGTAAGCCACGATAGTCCTATTGGCGATGATAGATTGATCCCAGTACATAGTGGCACGGCCATTTTCGAGAACTGGATCGGGCACATACCTGTAGTACGGTACCTCAAAGGGTACAAGGCTATATTTTAAGGCAAGCTGCTGATGGACGATCCTGGCTACTTGATTGTGTTTGTGCAAGTATTCGCCGTTGGCAAGACGAGGACAACCGGAAACTATATGTCTGAGAAATTTCCCGGGCTGGTGACACGCCCGACATATGTCAACAGTCCCATCCTTCAAAATATACTTACGGTAGTTGTTCGTCATGACAACTTCGTCCATAATTGCACAAACAAAACCTTCGGTCTCTGCAACTAGATCACCAAACCGTAGCCAGGCAACTGATGACATGAAGTCCACATCAGTTCTATGTAAGACCCGATAAAAACGTCCATGCAACTCCTTGCCTTTCCATACATCTCTGCGCTCTTCAATACTTAGTACAACAGGTTTGCGCCAGCTCTCTTTTGCCAGACCCAACGGGGTAAGTCCGTTGTCTACAGCAACAATATCACGATGCACAGCCGTGTCCGTCTTGAGAAAATATTCTCTAAGATTGTACACCTCGCGGTTGTGGAGGTCCTTAGCACTTAAGAAACCACGACCACCACATTTCCGCGGGATGTACAACCTCATTACTGACGAACGCGGATGATACATTCGATATTCAGTCAATAGACAACGGACCTTTCTGTCCAAGTCGTCCAGTTCTGATTGAGTCCAACTGAGTATGCCGCAGGAGTACGCTAAGACTGGCATGACCCAACCATTATAGGCACGCACCCTGTTGCCGCCTGATAAAAACCTTTTCAGTATTTTCTTCAGGCGGCCAAAGAAGCGCTCCCGCAATGATTGTTTCATGGCAGTCTCAGCAATACCTAAGGCCTGCGACATACCCAGATACTTGTAAGTCTCGGTTGCAGATAGAGATCTAAGTTTTGTGGAGTCTGAAAGCTCTATTCCATCAGATTCCACAATTCCACCTTGTTTTACACACATGACCGCACACTTATCCACACCAAATTCCATCTTGATAGAATTACTAAAAGTTTCAGTTACTTTTAGTAACACTGTCAATTGGATAGTGGTGGGGGCAAATAACTTAAGGTCATCCATATAAAAGAGGTGGGACTTGACCCCTACGCTGCAACCGATAACTTAGCCCAGACCCCTCTAGCAAAGTGCTGAGAGGATTCAGAGCTAGACAAAACCACAAGGGACTTAAACTGTCACCTTGGAATATACCCCGTTCGATCTTTAGATGAGTACCGTAATCGCGAATCTGCCGGCACCCTGGATAGCGAAGCACCGTACTCCACTGCCCCATACATGCCTTCAGGAAGGTGCATAGAGTTATATCGACTTTATATAACTCCAGCACCCTCAAGGGCCAAGTATGTGGCACGGAGTTGAAGGCCTTCTTGTATCCAGCATGTCGCCAGATCTTTTCGGTTGCGACGCACCTGCTGGCTAATGGCCATGTCAAATAGGAGTAGCTCTTTTGTACCACGGGCCCCATTCTTACATCCATTTTGAGCCACTGACATAATGTTATTATTTTTTATATGTGATAACATCTTCGTCCTCAAAATGGATGTAAGAAGTTTATACACAGTCGGTAGACACGTTATCGGTCTATAATTTTTGGGGTTCGTGGTACAGCCTGACTTAAAGAGCAGGTGAGTGATACCAGTTGTCATAAAAGTTGGGATCGAGCCCGATTCCAAAGATGACTGCAATTGGGATGCCAACCGAGCATGGGCACTACATAGCCACTTCAACCAGAAGTTGTGCAGTCCGTCCGGTCCCGCTGATTTCCAGTTAGTTAATGAACGGACTGCACAAGCTACATCCGCTGTTTCAATGGCTACGCGCTGCATTTGGGGTATTCTCTCACATGCTCGCTTAACATCCCCAAACCAATCACGCTCAGTGTGGCTGATGGGCATCGACCAAATGCTGCGCCAGAAAGCGTTCGTTGCCTCAGCATCCGGCAGACGCCCATCATCTACACTTGGATCAGTTCGCTTCCAACTTCTATATACCCACCTTTCATCTTTTTGGAATGCCCTATTCTGGGTGTATCGGTCCACCCGCTTTTTGTACCGTCTTATACGATTTGCCCACGCACAAACTTTTTGCTTCAGGTAGTCGATGCGTTCTGTGACTCGTGATTGGTATTCTTGGCGACTAATGCCCGTACCTAAGAACGCCCGAGTCACAAAACGCATCACTCTAGGTCTTGTATTGCCCGACCTGAAGCAAATTAGCTTTCCGATGAGTGCCCTGGCCTCAGCGATACGACGCTCAGTCCTGCACTGCCAGGCCGGTAAAGCATTGGTTCGAGGGGCAGTATTACTACCATCTGGTATTTTAATACCTGCCACTCGACACGCTGTAACAGCCGCACAGTACAGAATCGAGTGGGTATCGTTAAGATCTTCACTATTGTCTAAGTACGTGGCCAATAGTGAATCCAGGACACACACCAGCGCTATATTTTTCTTGTGTGTGGGCAAACGTGGTAAGCGGGGCCTATCTGCTGTATTTACAAAACGATACTCCCGAATAGTGCACTCCAAAGTACTCCTTAAGTCATCTATGTACTGGGTACTTACTTGTGTATCCCTACTATGCACCTCTTCAACAGTCCTTTGCGTTCTGACCATATTTGACACTTGTATATCGCTACACGTAGAAGAAAAGATAGGAGGGTTACGTAGTAAGTCAGAGCGTAGCCTCTCAGGTGCAACGTCGTCCAGCAGGCGGCAGCGTTGGATAGCCCGCATTTGATCCGACAGTCGCTGTGCCTAAACGTTGACAGCCGGTTCCAAGCCCTGAAACAGAGGCAGCATGCGGTCACGATACGCCGTAAATTTGGTACCTCCCTCTGTAGTCACAAAATATGGCCACATGACGTTTTCATTCATGGTTGTAGTCCATTTCATGCGGTGCAAATTACCACTGGGAGCGAGGGCCCTGTTCGAGACCGGTGGATCTCGGGGTCCTAAGCGTAGCGAGGCCAGCCTCTCCCACGGCTGCGTACGGGTGTTGGCGATGTCGGCGGAGAGAAATACTCGTCACTCGACGAGCTCGACGCCTCTATGATTGCCGACAACTCTGTTGTAGGTGCCGGCGGCTGTGAGGCGGAGCTGAGCGACGAGTCCGGGGATGTATTGCGTGCAGCTGCTTATTTTTTTTTTTTTTTAGTGTCGGGTTGGAAAATCCTCATGGAGTCCCTCCGCCCCGGGAGAAGGACGAAGGGGACTGTCAGACTCTTACTGACTAAAAACCAACCCGTGTTCCTCATGTACCCGTGTGTCGGAGGGTAGGGATACGCATAAGCATTAGTCGCTACCCCCCGACGGGTATTGGCCCGCCTGATGGTCAGGCGGGCCCCGAACAAAACTCCCTTGGCGGCGGATTAAGGTGTTGGGCTCCGCCGCCAAAACACTCAGCGGCCGCAGAGGATAGGGAGGACGGCAACGCAACACCGCATCTCCTCTTCATCTCCGGCCCCACCACGACGCATCGAATGGTGCGCCCCCATTTGGTCGCAGGAGATAGGGCGCGCGGCAACGCAACACCGACGTCCTCCCGCGACCGCACCCGACTGCGAAGGACAGACAGAACTGTCCCCCGCATCGCACCGTTGGACGCATCCTACGCAGGCCCCGTCAAGCCCATGCGGAGCGTCCCCTCCTGGATCCCTCTTAGCTTCACCGCGGGTAACCAATCCACGGTTACTGAGCGCCCCCACCACGACAAGGTGGAGATCCCACGGGGGGGTGCGTGCAGCTGCTGCCCTAGCTCTTGTCAACATATCATAACATCTCCTCGTTGTACTTATATATGTTTATTTACACTTTTCTTAGACGATTTGTCATTGACGTTAGACGTCATCTTGTATAGTGTTTTTGTATCTTCTTTTCATAATGGTTTCTTGTTAGGTATAATTATATGTTTCTCAGGTAAAGAAGTATTTCTTGTAGTCAAAATTATATATATGAATCCAAAACTATGATATATAATAGAAATATAAATATTCGAGGAAAACAATTTATGTCGTCTTGTTGACGTGTTGCTAGGTTATTTATTATTATTCTCTTTATTCTAACCTTCTCTCATAATGATATTTTACATTTCTATGTTATTTAGAAAAAACAAATATAAAAATATAAAATAAAATTACGGGGCTCACCGGTATCGGGTGCAGGGACCAAACTACCGGTGGTTAGGGCTCCAGAGAGAGGAACCTCCTGACGGTACGAGCCGTGGCCAGCAATACTGCCTTCTGTATAGAGGACTTAATCCAGCGGTCTAACGCGAGCCTCTTGAGGTGGCGATCGAGGCTCTTGGCAATGAGACCATTAACTGACACGACTATCTGTAAAAGGATCGCCGAGTCCACAACCCACATGTCGACAATCTCGTGAGCCAAATCCAAATATTTTATTTGTTTATCTTTCTCGGCTTTCACAAGATTCTCGTCATGGGGATTGGTGACATCGACGATCATTGCAGGGCGCTTAGATCGATCTATCACTACTATGTCTGGCTTGTTAGCCACAATAGTTCTATCAGTAATGATAGATCGATCCCAATACATGGTGGCACGACCATATTTCAGAGTACGGTATTTCAGAGTCGACAAGTTGGTACTTTAAGGCAAGTTGCTGGTGGACAAACCTGTCCACTTGGTTGTGTCTATGCAATTACTCGCCGTTGGCAAGACGAGAACAACCATATACTATATGTCTGAGAGATTCACCGGGCTGGTGACATGCCCTACATATGTCAACCGTCCCATCCCTCAGGATATACTTCCGGTAGTTATTTGTCCTGATAACCTCGTCCATAATCGCAAAGACAAAACCTTATATTTCGTCGAAAAGATCGCCAAAACGTAATTATTATTATTCGTATTTTATTATTATTATTATAGTAGATGAATTAAATCTACACAGAGAAATGTAACAATCATATTGATCGTATATCGCACTGAAATAAAATCCCAAGGTTAAATACTAGGTACTATTTTATTATTCTTTATTTTTAATTTATCAGTGAGATGAAGATTGAAACAGGTCTGCATCTGCAGTACGTATAAATTATTATAAACTTAACAAAAACGGAATAAATTATTACTTAACTAAAATACAACAGGTGGTGCCTCTCGGACAGTCCGTAGCATTGGCGTAAATGTCTCTTGGATTGGAGCTGTTAACCCCTTCAAAACACGCGCCGCCGCGTTTTCTGAATCTGGTCTCTTTAACTGACACTGAAAATCAAAACAAACATTATTAAGGTATTAGTAATCATATAATTAAAGTATGAAGGCAGCGATAGCCTAGTGGAGATACCAACAGACTGCCATGCAGAGGGTATCGGGTTCGAATCTACGGCACGCACTAATGACTTTTCAAAGTTAAGTGCGTTTAATTATCACTTGCCACGAGGCACGGGCCTCGGAGCACGTTAAACCGTCGGTCCTGGCTGTCACGAAGATCTTTGACAGTCGTTACGGAGAGTCAGTACCCTCAAATAAACTGATAGTGGTCTAAACCATGGAATATCACTATCAGCTAGTTTTGGGTTGCGGAGGTCAAACGGCAGCCGCTCTGTGGAAAAGATGATATTCTGTCAAATCTGGATAGAACAGTAAGCGTAGGTTTATATTAAGCGACAAATTGCTCAGTTATTAGCATACAATTTACAGCATGGCAGAGAGCCTTATGTTGACAATTTATTTGAAAGGGTTAGTACTTGTACTAACAATGTTTTTATTGACACATCTTGTGATTTGAACTCCAAGATAGGACAACAGTTAGGCTGCAGTATTTGAATATAGTACACCAAAACATGCAGGGCCTATCTGGCAAAGAATTAGAGTTAAGTTCATTACTACAAAAACTAGGTTAAGGTTATATGCTTAACTGAACATTGGTTAAAGAACCATGAGCTTATTGTTATAAATGAATATTACAGCAATTTTCACCCTTATTGTGGTCTAGCTGGAAGTTGTTCGACTGTACCTAGATGGGAACAGTATACAGCGCAGTTTAGCATTGCTCGGTATCACAATTTGACAATATTCTTCTAATCCGACAGAAAACAATTACCTTTAATTCCTCTTAAATGGACAAAACAATTTTTGAAGGAGTGAAAAACAGCGCTATTATATTTAACCAGTTGAATGTTGCAATACCGACTAGACAGACACAACGACCTCTGTTTGGACTGCTATTGGTACCTCCACTAGGTTATCGCTGCTCCTCTCCTCCATCATTTACCATGATGAAATTTTGGGCAGCTGAATTTAAACCTGGTCGTAAGAGCTAGGGAACAGATGAAGGTCCGGGCCGTCCAAAAACTGCAACCACTGACGATAAACTCGCTAAATTTCACCAAATGGTGCGAGACGACCACTGAATTGAAAAAGAGAGATAGCAGAGGCTATGAAAATGATCAACAAATGTATTAGTTACATATTCAATCAAGATTTAAGCATGACCAAGCTCCCAGCGCGATGGCTGCCACGTTTGCTCACGTTAAGAACAAAGCCGCGTTCGAATGAACGTTTTTTAATGCTCTGTTTGCGTAGTTTAGGCCTAATAAATCCAAGTTTTGATCCAATTAATGACTGTAGATGAAACCTGGATACACCTTTATTCGCCCAAATCAATAATACATTCCTAAACAATTGCTAAGGAAGAACCGATTCCAAACTACAAAGGCCGTTTTTTTCGGCTGAGAATGTGATGCTGACTGTTTTTTGGGATTTTCATGGCGAGAGATCGAAAGGGATAACTATTACTGCAGCATACTATGCTTTATTATTAGACAAATTGAAGGTAGAATTGTCAAAAAGTTGTGCAAAAAGGTCCACATTTGCAGAAAAGACTATATTACTGACATAAATCTTCGTATATTTTTATTTATTTTGTCGCTGATTGCCTCCATGGCCCAGTAAATAACCTATGCGTCTGTTGATCGAGAGGTCTTGGGTTCGATTCCCGGGTTAGGTAACTGATTTTTCCGAATTCTCAGTAGTGGAACGAAATCTTGAAATGTGCCCGGTAACGTCAATAGACCCCCTTTTTACGTAGGACCTAAAAATGCATGACATGGCCAAATGTGGGTGTAATAATTACAACTTCTGTCTACCTCTTCAGAGTATCGGTTTGCCACGTCACTCGCACTTTGCTCGCTATCTCGCGAGGTATTTTCTCACCTTTAGGCTTCTATAATAGGAAGGGGGCGAGTAATGGTCAAACAATTACTTAACTACTTCTTCTCATTTAACTCATTACATCAGCCTATCACTCCTAGAGGTGGGCCCTCCTCAGGGTTTGCCACAAGACCCAATCTGGCGGCCAACACTACGCTTGCCGAGGCGAGGCCTTAATTTAAGAACCGGTTTTTACTCCACAGACCATAAATTCCCCAATTCAATTTGCTATAACTCTGAACTATGTCAGTCACTTTGGTCTTCTGCCAGATAATCTCGTGCCGGAAATTATCCATCAGCGAAATCCCTAGCATTGTCCTTTTCATAGCACTCTGAGAGACATGTAGTGTAGGCAGTGCATAACAGGACAGCACAGTTTCAATGGAGTTGAAGGCATTTTCGTAATCCACAAAAGCAAGCCACAGCGGCCGGTTGTTTTCTTCGGATTTCTAAATAACCTATGAACAAATATGCTCTGTATGGATTTGGCCCAAGGTACTAAAGCCTTTAAGAAACCTAGCCTGCACCGGTGGCTGTAAGACATCAAATCTTGATGTCAGGAAAAAGTAGGGAGGGGTGTCGACGTCACCCAGTCTTAAAGAGCTGCTCTCTGAGGCACGAGGCAGTCCTTAATTAACAATTTAAACACATTCCTTCGAAAATTTACTGCCTAGAATTCTAACCCGAGCCCTGCGAATGGCAGTCTGTTGATATCTCCACTAGGCTATCGCTGCCACCCTTAGTAACATAATATGTCTAATAAAAGTCTGTTTGTTTATACTTTAATTAGCTGATTGTAATAAATCGCCGGTAAAAACATAGCATATAGCACGTACTACTACTTTAAGTTGCAGTGACTTTAGAATCTAAATCGATAATTTTGCTGTATTCTGTTACCTAGTGATTTAGTTATAATTAAGTAATTTTATTTTGATTATAAGTAAAATTGTCGTGGAGCCTCTAAAGATGCTTCGTGGAGCCCTGGCGCTCCGCGGAGCTAATTTGTACTACTGAATTGCACGATAACTTTGCTTACGTTCGTATACTTACTATAAATATAAAATAGTTTCAGCTACTGACATTTATATGATTGGAATCCCCTATAAATGTATATTTTCTCGAAATATAAATTAATGAAAATACTTATTTTAAAATGAAAGAACGCCCATTAATGCCCGAATTAAATAGGTAACTCAAGTTGTTTAGTTTTCCTTCAACTTGACTAGTTTCATTAAAATATTTTCGTGCGCGGCAAAACTAAATAACTCAATTTAGCTATAAGAATGTTTGTAAGACCAAAAGATGCGGCACATTTTGGGGTTCACGAAAATGGTAAAAGGTTAATTTGACCAAAATCTGAGTTTTTTAGTTCTTCCATTATACCCACGATATTTTATAATTATCTGTAAGGCAAAACATAGAGCATTTTTACTGTTATTTAAAATTAATTAATCTTGACTCTTTTACTAGTGAATACTCTTGTGTTATGAATACAAATTGACAAAATAGGTGCATGTTAAACCACGAAAATGTAGATTCCCGTAGTAGCCTTTTCCTATGCCCTAAATATAAAATGAGGACTCAATTCACAATTCAATTTATTGTTTGCAAACAGATCCCTGAGTAAGAAACGGTCTAAGCAAACCCTTGCCTTATTTAAAAGACTTACCGAAAGCCTATTCTACATAGTAGAAAAATAAAATAACTTTTATATTAACGTGTATGGGAGAGGTACCCCTATATCTTTTTTCCGAATTTTATTTCATTTTATTATCCAAGTGGTCATAATTTTTATACACCCAAATTTCAGCCATGTTTCACGTAAATCTGCGGAGGGATATACGGACGGAAGAACATTGTGGAACTGTAAGGGTTACAAGGAACCCTTAACACGTCCATCAAAATCATTTAAAAACCCACTGCTACTGATTCAGAATTGAGTTCTGACTGCCAGTATACCGCAGTGGTTTGAACTATCACACAACCGCTTAAAATGATACCGAGCATCGTTTTCCACACGAGACAACCACGAATCATTGTTTTGAGTCTAGGTGTCCCAAACAAAGCAGAGCTTGTACATGGGTGCTAGACAATGGATAAACTTACATATGATACATTTTTATTGTAAATACATAATGTATATGTTACTGTAAAATCCCGAAGTATGACAAATCTTAAGATTTCCCGGTAAGTTCTAAGATTTACCAGCATGAGTTGGTAAATGTCCAAAATTTTAAATTAAAAACATATATATTTGACGGAGCCCTGCTTCGCCGTGCTCCTATTTTTGGGTTAAAGGTCACAAGAGAACCCAACTCATCGCTCGTCAATTTATGTCCGTTAATTGAATTTTGGTTAAATTTAATTTTTAGTGCCGTGTCTTTTTTTAAAAAACCTGAGTTCAAACTACTCAAAGTTTTCAAATCGATATTATAATGCTAGTACAAATTGTGTGCTGAGTACGGGACTAACCCTCGTTAGTCGAAGTGAGTTTCGATGTAAACATCACTTTTATTCACATCCTTGGGAATAATTGAGGGATTTCGTACATTCCCTCCTGATGGATTTCTTGTTCAAGTAGCCTTGAGCGATTCAAGGGCACAGTAATTTTGCCAGGATTATCGTACTAAAACGCTGTTCAAGAATATTTTTAATGGTGTTTTTATTGACTTTCCAATTGCAGTGATGATTGCAAATTAATCTTATGGCCCTAGTGTAATCCCAGATGCATACAAGACTTTTGCTTTGGAGCCTGGGTCCGCTTTTTTTGGGTTGCGTAGCCAAAACTGGCAGAAAACAGAACCCTTATAGATTCGTCATGTCTGTCTGTCCATCCGTATGACACAGCCACTTCATGCTCAAACTATTAAGACCACAGATTTGAAAATTGGTAGGTGATATATTGCCTGATGTGCCAACAAAAATAAAATAAAATAAAATGATAGAGATGTTTATATATAGGTCTTTAAAAATTACACTGACGTGCCTAAAATCATTATCTCTCAAAGTCAATCGTTTTAAAGATATACGTTTCCAAAGTAGTAAAATAAGTTTAACCCAAAATTTCTCTACCCTGGATTTGCATAAATGTCTGTTCTTTGCAGTCTCTGGCCAATCGCTCTCAAAAGCGTCTAGGACATCCCACCATCTATGATTAGAACTTGTTCAACGCCGTCGATCACCTGATACAGAATTACTAGTTGCATAAACTCACCTTGGGTTGGTTGCAAATATTCAACTTGGAATTCTGAATCTCGGTCAGGGATTATGTTTGGGTACCCTAGGCTAGGATGGGCAGTTTACATATTAATAAAATCCAGTTGTTACCAAAGAATGCATTTGTTATCCCTAAAAACGTTTTTCATCTCATCTATTTACTAGGGCACACACCTCTAACTTTTCGAAGTTATGTGTGCATTATAAATTAATTTTCACTCGCTTAATGATGTGCCCGGTAGATGGCAATAGGCTCGCCCCCTATTACATTGGGACCGAAACATAACTGGCGAAGTGTTGGTGTGTAAAACACCTCTGCCTACCCCTTCGGGGATAAAAGGCGTGACGTTATGTCTATTTATTAATATTGCCAACGTTTGCAACTGTGTCACAGGAATATGATCACCTAAGAATCTAAACTATTCGTGTTGAACAATCTATTATGAGCCATTATGCTACAATATGACTTAAATGTATGAAAATAAGATTTATTTATAAACAAAAACAATGATTATAGTCAGATTGTCATTATAGTTTTACGATATCTACACATTCTGTTCATAACATTTACAAACAAGATTATGCTTTATATATTGCCAGTGATTCTAATTTGAAAGCAGATCTCTGGCGTACATTGCAGTGTAAAGACTATTGACTTTTTACCCCAATGTGGAGATAATTTACTTTTAAATTGGAAAAAAGGATAATGAAATTCAAGTTAGTTGTACATTCGATTTGTTTTAAATTTATTGTGATTTTGGATTTTATTTTCAGAGGATCGAAACGTAATCCTCTTCCGAAAACTGAGATGATCATCTGACTTCGTGTCGAAGATGGATCAACGATAGATTAGCGTAGTAAAATAATTCCGTACCGAATGACGGAAATGTGTTAATTTTATCCCTGGACATCATCGCCGTCATAGCGTTATCCAGGTTGCATCTCAGACTTTAATCTTGGCTCCTTGAGTTCGCTTCCAAATCTAACCTCCCTAGATAAAATATTAGCTTTCCCACAGAGCCATTTACTTTTGACCGCCGCAATACAAAGAAATAGCGATATTCAATTCCTAAGATCGGTGTCAGTATATTCACGCGTGCTGATTCCCCATAACAACTGTCAAAGATCTTCATGTCAACAGAACTGGGACCGACTGCTTAGTGTGCTTTCCGAGCCACGGGGCAAGTAATAAACAGCAATTGAATATCTCACAAATCTGCGTTCTGCAGCTGTTATTTGGAGACAATTTTGCATGCCGTGAATTTAGTGTGATTCCACTTCAAATTGTTGTCTTTTGCTATTTCGACCAGACGCAGAAGGTAATTTACGATATAATTGAAATGTAAAACGCCCTTCTTATTCTTTATAGAACCCTAAATAATAAATGCTATGTAAAATATTGCTTTATTATTTACCAAATCAGAGTTTATCTATTACTTAAGAACAAATACTTTTTCTTAATTAGATAATTTATTGTTTGGCAGACAATACGTGGTATTACTTTTTATGAGCAGATCAGCGTCAGCTTTCTGGGATATGGGTACGACAACACTTGATCCAGCATTCTGGAGATGGGATGCTCAAACTACTAGGCTAAGTAGATTCAGATGGCAAATTACTCAAAGCACGTGGCGCGGCATGTGGTTTCGTTGGTGGGATTGGGACGAAATTGAATTCAGAAGACGTTTGTATGTTGTAGCAGGAATAACTATCGGTGAGTATTTTAATATTTAAAAGTTCTATTTTGGTTATTTTATAAATATAAATAATAATAATATGATTTTTGTCGTACGATCAAAACTGATTCTTACGATGAAAATCAATAAATAATCATAATATAATATTTTAAGCTATTGCATAGCTTTTATCGCGGGCTTGAGCGCGGCGACCGAATCCAGAAATTCCGTAACGAAAAAAACCTAATACCCTTCACATATTAATCAACTTGGCGTAAGCGCCAAGTTGATTAATATGTATTATAAACTTTACTGCTAATTAATTAAGGTTTAGTTTAGAATAAAATGTTTTACTTGTACAAAGGTATCTTTTTTATGTGGAACATATTACAGCGGTTCATAGTAGGTACTATTGTCATTAATTATATTACAAGTGGTAGTTATGGTAGAAATTGTAGCTTTGGTAAGAATAGTCGTTTTGAGAGAAATGGTTCTTTTGACAGCACCGGCGGTTTTGGTAGAAATGGTAGTTTTGAAAAAAGTGGTAGATATGATAGTGTTAGTACGAATAGTAGTTTTGGTACATATAGTAATTTTGATAGGAATTGTATTTTAGGTAGTAATAGTAGTTTTAGTAGAAATTGTATTGTTGGCATATATGGTAGTTTTGGTAGCATGTTACTTACGATTGCTACCAAAACTACCATCTTTATAAAAAATACAATTTCTACCAAAGTTACCATTCCTACCAAAATTAATATTTTTTTATTATTATGTATAGGTAATACACATTAATGCCGCGCAGAGAAAGTATATACGATATTATATCTATATAAATGTACATTGCGCGAAATTCGATGATAAACTCTTAATATCGTTATTTTTCTTTAAATTTTTTGAATGAATAATTATTTTGGTGTGTTTTACTATTAATACCTAATTATTTATACCTATTATTTATACCTAGATATTTTCTTTTTATAGAGAAGAAAAGCATAAAGAGCTAAAAATTTGTTTTCTTATCGGTCACCACGCTTAAAGTGTAACTTGAATTAATATCAAAGAAAAAATACTGCATAAATAAATAATTATAATTGCATAAGTTGATAAAATATGCTATGCAATAGCTTTACCGTGGCAGTCTCCGAGTGCCACACGTCTTTTTTTGAAGAATATAGTGCATAATATGTTTAATCTTTAAAGTTTACTCATCATCAACCTCGTCCTAGTGTTATCCCGATTGCATCTCATCTAGCTTAACCAGATAAACCAGAATATCAGTTTATCTACGGAGTGACAGCATCTGACCTCCGCAACCCAAAAGAATAGCAATGTCCGTTGACTTACACCAGAGACACTATTCGAGGATACTGTCTCCTCATAACGACTGTCAAAGATGTACATAACAGTTGGCTTTCCATGCACTCCAAGGCACAATGCAAGTGATAAATTAACATTTTATTACGCAGATACGACTTCGAGGAGTCAGTGCTGTGACCCGTGTATTCAAACCAGATACCATCTGTATGGCAGTCTGTTGCTTTCTTCAGTAGATAATCGCTGCCTTGTTTCAAAGTTAACTACACGTTAATAACATGTATGGCTGTTAAAGACTGTACAAGCGGCAAAGCAGATAGCAGTTGTACTGTGGCAAAGCTAATATTTTGTGAAATCTGGGCCCAACCGAAAAGAACTTTAACATTTAGTAAAAATATGTAGCTGGGGTTTGTTCACCACATTAGCCAATTCCCTTTCGATAAAAAAAAATCGCAAAAATTTCACAAATTATTTCAATTCAAAATGGCATGTTACCAAACATGCCATTTTGAAATGTGTCAAAATTGCAGACTCACCAGTATTTTGCTCTGCATGACTAAGCTCTGTGTATCAGACATGTTAATTCCCGTATATAATATATATTCTTATAAGACATATGAATGTATAGCCATTTAAGACGAATTGGAATAATATAGCGGAGACTCTCATATGGTGCAAACAAACACTTAAACCTAGTACGGGACTATGTATTTGAGCCGTTTGGAGTCGAAATATTGGGACCATGGGGTCTAAGTGCGAGATCTCTCAAAGAAACTGGTATTTGACGCAAAAGATCAGCATTGCCATACAACGTGGCAATGCTGCTAGCATTCTGAGCACGCTTCCGATCGACAGCGATGTGGAGGCTTTTCATGACATAATTATTAAAATTTTAAAACATATTAATGAGTTACGTAGCATATTAAAAAGATTTCATGGAAAAGGATCATCCTTGCTGAGGCTTTATAAAAAAAAATATGCTGTGCGTTTGGCAGAATAGATATGTGACAAGTGGGTTGATAAAAAATATATCTGTGTTCTTTGTTTTTATATGATTATTAATTTATTTATAAATTGTTACAGATTTCATAAATCTTACTACTGGAGCGATACTGAACAGAAGAACCATTCTTACGTCCTCGAACCCATTAGATCCATACATGACTAGACAAAAGAAATTACGTGTATGGGCATTAGGAAGATCAGGAAATAACGACACACCATGGCGATACCGTGTTTGGAGAGTCACGCGAATTTTCCCGAAGTCTCTGAATCCAGAACATTGCCACGGACCATTTTGTCACCATCAGCCGCGTCACGATGTTTCTATAATCCATACTTTAGATCAAATGTATATTTATTACGGTGATATGCATTATCACTATCAATACGCACTCAGAACGTATTTAACGAGTAAGAATAAAATTCTGGACAGCGGCATTCTGTGGTTTACCGGCTCCGGATACGAATACATACAACATATACAAGAAAATTATAAAATATTTTACACTAGAACGGATAGAAAGTATATATTAGATTGTTCTAAATACTTACCGAAGTGGTGGGGTAAATTCATTTGCATACAGAATCATGATGACTTGCCTGGTATTCAAAATGGGGGTGCTTTATTTGACGATACGTATGTTGTTGGTCTTGGATGTTTTGAGATCCGATATAATGATGACCGAGTTATGGTGTTTACGGACCTTAGGTATTATGTAGATTGGATAAATCACTATGGGTATGTATGGGCTGGTGAGTATTACGAATATGCATACCCACAGTGGAGCGTATACTCAGGTTGGTTTTACGATGGTGGTGGCAATTATCCAATTATACCAACATATCAAATAAAGGAGTACGGCATGTATCCACTGGGTTAATTTTAAGAGAATAGTGTAAGATATTATGATGCTTTGTTTCACTAACACAAGAAATATTTTGTAATATAGAACTGAGTATCTAATGAAGTATTTTTTTTACCTTCGCTCATGTGACCATAGAATAAAATGTTGTTTAACTAGCGTAAACTAAAAATAACTATTTAATTATTCTAAGTTTTATAACAAAACACAATGAACAGTGAATAAATATTTTACCTTACGCTCGTGTGACGATACCAAAACGACCTAGCCACAAAATTGTTTTGACTAAGCCGTGATGATTTTGTGAAGTTAGGGCTGGCAGGTAGAAAGCACGTAGATAAAAGACGAAGAAAGAACTTTTTGAGAATGCGACCTATTTATTTTCGTCTTGACAAAATTTTACATGAAGATGTATTAGTGAGATCTCCACCTGCAGCGAGAGCCTAGTGGAGATACAAACAGACTGCCATGCAGAGGGTATCTGGTTCGAATCTACGGCGCGCACCAATGACTTTTAGAAGTTCTGTGTATATTGAATTGTCCATTATCGCTTGTCCCGTGCCTGGGAGAACACTTTAAGCGTCGGTCCCGGTTGTCATGAAGATCTTTGACAGCAGTCGTTATAGGGCGTCAGTACCTTTTAAATAAACTGACACAAGTCTAATGGGCAATTGGCATTCTCTGGACAGCACACCGCAGCAACGTATCGATCCTACAGGAGCTCAAGATCCAGACGAGGCTTGCCACCATCTGCCTGCGCTGGGTTCTAGAATACTTCGGGCATATTGCGAGGAAAGACAGTGATAACTTGGAAAAGTTAATAATCACTGGCAAAGTGGAAGAAAAGAGACCTAGAGGCAGAAGCCAGATACGTTGGACCGACCAGATCGGCATCACTCTTAACACCACGGCAAACGACGCTCTCCACTCCAGCAGCAGATAGAAATAGATGGCGACGAGTGGTCCGCAATAAACTGTTTCCACGAGGTGATCACGACCCTCAGCATTGAGGAATTTGACGCGAGAAGAAGTCTAAACCATGGAATATCGCTATCCCTTCGGGTTGCGGAGGTCAAACAGGCAGTCGCTCTGTGGAAAAGCTAATATTTAGCCAAATCCGGTTAGACCAGTAAACGGACCCCAGGTTGAAACTGGGATAACGCTAGAAGGATGATGATGATAATGCTTAGTGAGATCTTGGTTATTTGAAGTGAATTTGTATTGTTGAGAAGTATTATTGCCGATTATTTTAATTTCGCAATCACAAGGTTAAATAGTGGTAACAGATGTGACTCCCTTGTACGTTCAAATATATTCAATAAGTCAACTGATGTTTGTAATAGGGTTTTTAGGGTTCCGTAGCCAAAATTGGCAAAAAATGGAACTCTTATAAATTCGCCATGTCTGTCTGTTTGTCCGTATCACCACCACCGCCACTTTGTGACGAAACTATTGAGTCTACAGATTTTAAAAATGGAAGGGTGTATATAAAAATAAAAATAGTAGTAAATAAAGGGGGCCTCTTTATTCATGAAACTGACATGAAAAAAAATATTTTCTTCTTTCATATACATGCGGGAAATCTATGGATAGATCTTCAAAATGACATTGCGGTTTCAAAAACCATTGTTTCTGAAAGACAATAGTTTGAAAGATAGACGCTTCTAAAGTGGTAAAATGAGTGTTCCCCGCTCTAACTTTTAAAGTAAGAGTGACAAATCTAGAAAAACAATATGCTGTAGATCGTAACAAAAACTTCCAACGAAAATTGGTTTGAATGATATAGTTTTTGAGATATAGCACAATATGTTCGAAATCCGAAAGTATAAGTTTATCGTTAATACAAACACTGTGGAAAACTACGTTATTTTTGCTGGTGAAAAAGGGATAGTGATCTTTGGTTAGGTGAAGATAATACCCATTATCTATATCAGCGTTTTTCAACCTTTTTCATGACAAGGTGCCTTTAGTATGCAGTAATATTTCGCGACCCCCTACCCGTAACATTTTCTATGTATTTTTTTGTGACATATAGTTACTACAACATAATATATTTATTTATTTTCTTAACGCCCCGGCCACAGCCTATAGCAGCGGCAGCAGCGGCGAGCGATTTCGATGTACATGCGTTTACTCTGAGGCGACATCTGTCGCCGCGGCGCCGCGTACCAAAGCGCGCCACAGACAAAGATGTAACTAAATGTGTGTCATGTGCCGGTGGACGGTGATGCCGGCGTCACCGGGGCAGATGCAACAATTTTTCCCATTTAGCTTGGTGCCGGAGCATGTCACCGCGGGTTAGTTGGGGCTCACTCACCGTAAGTAGGGTTCCGATAAATACTTTTGCAACAGGCCAAGTATGAATAGTCCAAAATTTGTGCCCGGAATTGCTTTTAGAATTGGAACCTTGGAATAGTATACATTTTCAAGAGGGGATAAAAATGTCATCACTGTTTAAAACAAAATGCATGGCTTTTTTTTATACCGGCACGCCTGTGTCCCCGAAGAGGTAGGCAGAGGTGTAATATTACACCCACATTTGGCCTTATATATTTTAGGTCCCACATAATATGGGAAGGAACCCTTTTGCGGTAAACGGGCGCATTGCCACACTCCGTGCTGCTACTGACAATTTGGAAAAACTTTATATAACTTTTGCCTCCCCCGGGAATCGAACCGGGACCGATCGATCAGCAAATGCATACGCTGTCTACTGGACTACGGAGGCAATCAGTCCATGGCTTTACAAGCAAAATTTACTTGTGGTCATAGGCATGTGGATTCGATAAATTGTCTTCAACACAAGTCTTTTCTTGAATTATTATTGATGTGAGATAAATATCAAGCTATTTAAACCTGGTATGGAAGCGGCGTCTGTCACTTTTGATACCTTTTGTTTAAAAAGGAAGTCAGAATAACCAAAATTAAAAATAAAGGCTTAGAAGTGTATTATTGCAATTGCCACCTCGCACTTTTGCGACTTGACATTTTCACCAAAGCAATGGCCTAAATAAGAAGTCAGAAAAGAAATCGCTTAAATTTGGTAAAATATTTAATTTTCAACGTAGCAAAAACGGATCCACAATATGAGAAATAGATGCATGAAAAACAAGCGCAACCTGCGTATTAAGAGTTCTTATAAGGTTCGTATTTTTTTGAAAAGTTGATACAGATGTTTAAGATGGAAGAGATCTCAGAATAATTTGTTTGTTTATTTGATACAAGTGATTGTCCAGTAGGTAACATTTTTCTTAGTAAATCTTTTTAAAATTAATTGTTATTTTTACCGTCTTTTCCAACACCGCAATATTTCTCAAACTTGGTCTTTGACAACAGAACAGAGATCCACGCTTGAGGTATGCCAAAGATCGATGAAACGGAGTATTCTGGGTGTCGAATTGACAGACCGTATAAGGAATACACTATCCGTTCATTCACAAAGATCGGTGACGTCACTCAAAAAGCTGTGACGCTTAAATCGATCTAGGCGAGACATATCTGTCGCATGTCAAAAGAAAAATGGGCCAAATTAACAACCCTATAGACCCCTTTAAACCGCAGGCGACATCGCGGCAGGCCTAGACGGCGATGGCGGGATGAGTTAGACACCTTCAAAAATAACTGGTTCCAGGAGGGAAAATATACTAGAGATACTAGAACTCATGGAGAAAGAGTGGGGAGGCCTTAGCCCTGCAGTAGGAGGTTACAGGCTCTGGTAACATACCCATGTTAAATCGATACTATGGAACCCTTCATGAGCGAGTCGAGTTGAGCCATACTGTATATACTTGAAATACCGAACTATTGTAGTCCAAATGAATTGATTGATGTTGAGTATTATATATGTTTATTTTCCATTTCATTGATGATGCTTTCACTCATAACTTGGCAATTTTTGTCCACTTCACTGAATTGATGGTGCAGCGGCAGCGGCTGGCAAGTGCCATAAATATATTTTTGAATACAGAATAGAAAACTACTACTAAAGTAGTAAATATTATTTTTTACCACAACACTTCCATAAGTCTTTGCAATGTTCGTTTTAGGGTTCTCTAGCCAAAAATGGCAAAAATCGGAACAATTATAGATTCGCCATGACTGTAACTATGTCTGTACGTATGTCACAGCCACTTTCTTCGGCAACGATTGAGATTACAGATTTGAAAATAGGTAAAATACCATACCAGTAAAAAAACATAGAAAATTAAGAAGGCTGTCCGTACATGGAACTGACTTGAAAATATTTTTATCAGTCATATGCATGCTCCCTATAGATAGGTCTTTAAAATGATATTCGAGTTTCTAAATCCATTGTTACTCAAAGTCATAGAAAGCATTAAAATGTTACTATCCCACCCTCTAACTTTTACCGCAAGAGATTGAGAAATCTGCAAAAATTACTGTATACCTAATGTAATAAAACTTCGAACGAAAATTAGTTTCAACGAAAGATTACTTTTAAATATATAGTACATTGTTAATAACCGCAAATATAAATTTGTCGTTTATGCAAACACTATGGAAAGCAAAGTAATTTTTGGTGTCGAACAAGTGATAGTAGTATTTAGTTAGGTGAAAGATGGTAAAGATAATGAGTATGTTAAGTTGATAACTCTACAACGGAACCCTTCACTGACGAGTACGACTCGCACTTGATTTAGTTATTTACTTTAAAAATATATATTTAACACGTGCATATTATAAAACTAAAAAGGCTAGAATTTTGGCACCTTTCTCGAGAGCTCCTCTGTTCAACACTAGAAAACACATCAAATTTTTTGAGTCTAGTGAACGGTAAGACAGACGCGGCGCCGGCATTTGTTTTATAAAATGTAAGGATGTGTATTAAAATAACAGACATAAGACATATTTATAAACAAAAACATAAATTAAAGTCAATTTGTCAATAAAGTTATACGAGATCCCTGTTCATAATATTTACAAATATGACTTTATAAAATGACAGACATGTATGTTTAAAGCAGAATATTTCCGTTTTTTGCAGAGTTAACATTAATGTATCTTTACGTGTATAGATGAAACTATTTTTAAATTGAAGCAAGGATCATGAACATCAAGTAAGTGACTCATTAGCTCTATATTTCATACTAGACGTCGCCAGCGGCTTTGCCCGCGTCAATTATACATATGAACCTTCTTTATGAATCATTCTATCTACTAAAAAAAATCGCATGAAATCCGTTGCGTAGTTTTTAAGATTTAAACATACATAGGGACAGAAGACAGACTTTGTTACTTACTATGGAGTGATTTATACTGATTCTAAACATTATTTTTTGGAGTCACCATAATCTAATCATTTGTCATCATGATCATCTCGCTAATATAATTATATACTAAGGTGTATCCCTCTGGTCAATACCTACCTTCAATAAAACGTTTGTTATTTTATACGTATACTAGCTGACCAGGCGAACTTCGTACCGCCGTATAGGTATTATACATATAAAGCTTCCTCTTGAATCATTCTATCTATTAAAAAAACTGCATTAAAATCCGTTGCGTAGTTTTAAAGATTTAAACATACATAAGGACACACAGACAAGACAGACTTTGTTTTATACTATGTAGTGACTATTATTATTTGACGACCGGTTGGCGCAGTGGGAGTGTAAGTGACTGCTACGCCGATGGTCGCGGGTCCGAATTCCGCTCAAGTCAAATATTTGTGAGCATGAACATGGATGATTGTCTTGGTCTGGGTGTTTCTATGTATAATATGTATGTATTTACAAACAAAAAATAGTATGATTATATGTATGTTTATCCATTATCTAGTATCCATAACACAAGCTGTGCTTAGCGCTTAGCTTGAGACTAGATGGTGATAGGAATTTAAACTTTCGTGGTCATTTAAACATAATTTAAATAGTTTTTCGAGACCACGGCCGGTGCACGTCGGTTGAACTGCCGGAAAGTATATCCGACGTATTTATGCCTGAAATATCTTTAGTGATTGCGAGTAAAACCCGCTAAATAAACTTGTATTACATATTTCTTCGTTATAAAAATCAAGGCAATCGCCGACTTGCGTGGCGAGCGGACGTGTTTACCTTTTACTTACGATAAATAAAATTTAAAACCATAGTGTTACACGGTTTTAAACTTAATTGAGGCGAAGTTATGGTGCTTTTTCAAATGAAGTGGTGAGTGTCACACACCATTCCATAGTAAGGGTCACGCACATATGCAGAGCGATTAACTGAGCGGATAACACACTGCCGTCCTTTAACTAGAATGCCGTTAAGTGACATTTTGTCATTTTTGAGTTTCGTAGACCATTTTTATCAGAAAAATCACTCTATCGATCTGTCTGACAACAGTTTCAATAGCTTTTATGGTTATCAAGATATAAAAAAATGAAACGCCGTTAAATGCACAAATAATCTATCATACCTTTGCTAAAACGCCGTTATGTGACATTGCTAAGCTAAAATGCGACTTAGGCTACATAGCCACAATTTTTTAAATAATTTGTAATTATTTGCCTAGCTAAATTGCCGTTAAATAATTTTCCTACGCTGTAGTGCGACAAAAGTACTTTAACGGCTTTTAAGCTTAGCTATTTTTATTATTGATGTATCAAAATCATAACTATAAAGCCTTTATTTAAGAATCCTATGCTTAAATTTTATTTTGTTTCAGTTATGCTTAAGTTTTGTTTTATTTCAAAATATTTTTTTTACAATATACAAATAGAATTCTTATATAACGGCAATTATTTAATCATCTAGAAAATATTTTTAATTTTGGTCAAGACTTAATTGCCCCTATCCAAATTACTAATCTAAAATGCCGCTAAGTATTCTCGCGCGCGTATAAGTTCATCTGATTCAGCGCACGCAGTGACGGAACGCGGTGCGGGTGATTAGTTATTTCGTAACCATGGCTAATAACATTCCTAGGTATGTACCAACTTTTCTCAGAAGCGCGCTTTTTGTTTTTTTTCACGAAACTGTGGTCTTTAACCGCTTGATCGCGCACAATTGACTATTCTCCCTTTTTCGAAATGCCGTAGACCGCGCACAAGTGACTATTTTTCCTTTTTGGTTACAGCGCTATACTCGGTCTGAATTTACTGTTTTTTTCTATTACGTAATGTTTAAAATTATTTTTCTCTGTTCTGTTCAAATCATTGAACATTTCTTCATGCTAAAAATATGAAGCGAGTCTTAAAATCGTTAACCCGGAACGAAAAAATAATGTCAAATGCCACTCTTTGTTTCGCGCGCTCCGTGATTACGTGCTTATCGTATGCATGTAATTAAATATTTTTATACTATGATACATGTTTTTTTTTTATTTAATTCGGTGTAGATAGAATCCCTCTACAGTTAAAACTCATAAAATATGAATATCATCGATTTACTTTTTAAAATAATCCTGTTTAAAATACACAAAGTGTTTTTTTCAACGATAGTCAATGTTCGCTGCTAAGTAATTACGTGCTTATCGTATGCATGTAATTAAATATTTTTATACTATGATACATGTTTTTTTTTATTTAATTCGGTGTAAATAGAATCCCTCTACAGTTAAAACTCATAAAATATGTATGTCATGGATTTACTTTTTAAAATAATCCTGTTTAAAATACACAAAGTGTTTTTTTCAACGATAGTCAATGTTCGCTGCTAAGTAATTACGTGCTTATCGTATGCGTGTAATTAAATATTTTTATACTATGATACATGTTTTTTTTATTTAATTCGGTGTAGATAGAATCCCTCTACAGTTAAAACTCATAAAATATATATGTCATCGATTTACTTTTTAAAATAATCCTGTTTAAAATACACAAAGTGTTTTTTTCAACGATAGTCAATGTTCGCTGCTAAGTATAATAAATTAGAAAGTAAATATCAACAAAGAATTCATACGACTTGAAAGAGTCATTTATAAGGTTGAAGAAAAACATCACTTCAACTTACTCATGTTACCGACTTATAAACAATAAATGTTTATGTTAGCGCGCCCATCTGGCGAGCGGTGGCGCGACATTTTGTTTAGAACGTGAGCGGTCAAGTGAATTCGGCGAATTGGCGCTAGCGGTCAAGCGGTTAAGTCTACTGGGCCAAACAGGCACTTATGTGTGTGTATCTTCGCCTCACTTTTTACTAA
This sequence comes from Euclidia mi, assembly GCA_944739405.2. NCBI lineage: Eukaryota > Metazoa > Arthropoda > Insecta > Lepidoptera > Erebidae > Euclidia > Euclidia mi. The sequence continues at coordinate 75,184,088 of OX123187.2, read as the reverse complement.
AGCAATGTTACTAAAGCATTACTCTTATGTACGATTTTCACCTAACGTGCACAGTAATGTTAATTTATATAGTATTTTAGTATAAATTAACATTACTACACAGTGTAAATTCACAATTTCTTCCCCAGTGACTGCGCGCTTCCTCTTGCGTGTTTCTTTTCGTCATTTTGCACAACCCGTGAACGGCCCGAGCATAGTTGACAATGAAGAATAAATGTAATCATCGAAGCAAATTCAATGCAAACCACATCAGAGTTAATGGTAGGCTTCGGTGTGAGTTACGATTTATGAAACAATTTGAATTCTTTTAAAACAAATTAGAAAAGAAACAGCAGGAGAAAAGATTAAGCGAACTAAACTAACAAACACGCATTGAGTGGATCTGGGGGTAATGTTGTCCACGATATAGGAAGTAGGCGCAACGGATACAAGAAAAACTTTCTCCTTCGGAAGAGTAACGAGTGTAAACCTGAAGTAAGCAGAGTGCCCGCTTACATGCCTTATCTAAAGGGAGTGACGGACAAAGTTGGAACAGTACTCAAGAAATACTCCATCAAGACTGTATACAGTCCGCTCTCTAAGATAGCACACAATCAGCGTACCCCAAAGGATGTCATTCCTCTCCAAACACCTGGCGTCTACAAAGTTGATTGCAGCTGTGGTAGTTCATATATCGGGCAGACTAAACGTACAATCGCTGAAAGAGTAAAAGAACATATCGCAGCTGTCAAAAACCGACCTATTAATAAGTCGGCGATAGCTGAGCATTTGTTGGAGCCTGGACCAAACCACTGGATAGAACTGCATCAACCACAAGTCTTATCCACCGATCGTCACTATTACTCCAGGATAGTACGTGAAGCGGTAGAAATCAAGAAATATAACAATTTCAACCGGGAGGATGAATATAGATTATCGGCTACTAGGAATCCAGTCATCAGCAAATGTAAACACCGCCGCAGTGATAAATCTCAACAGTGTGTAGACGTCATTAGTGTAGTGTGTCGGAGTACCGACATTGCGAACTTAAATAAAGACCAAGTGAAGGTAGGTGCCGAAACCCGCACTTCCACAAGACGGCGCTGAGCTCTCATCAGTATCTCCATGACCACGCCCAGTGCAAGACGAGCGAAACGTCGGAAATAAATAGGTATTTATACCTTTCATAAGTTAAGTTAACGCGATTAAGACCCGCTAAATTATTTTGTATTATGTATACAAATCGCGAAAGTTTAAAATCGCTTCTCTATAAATTATTCAAATTATAATAAAAAGGTAAATTAATAGTACCGAGTAATTTTGACTAACTTAAGACTGCGTTTGTTAATTATTTTATGCCTTACTAAATTAAGGCCTAAAGTTCCTCATAAAAAATGTAGTGATCGAGGTGAAATTAAGAAAAAGAACACATTTTATGGATCTTTTTTAAATGCTGCCATATTGTTATGCAGTAAGTGTAAAATAATGTCATTAGATATTTTAAAATAATGATTGATTTTGAAATAAACAAAGAATTTAATTGAATTGTTTGTTTTTATTGAATAATAAGACTTTTATTTCGGACTACTAAAATCCATAAACTGTTAGTAATATAATTTGAAACTTATTTCTTATTGTTAGTATAGATTATTTGATTCTCTATTAATTTTATGACGTGTATTGCATAGCTAAATTGCCGTTATTGTCAAAGGTTTTGTACTTAGCGGCATTTTAGCAATGTAATCAATAAAAAATTGTCTATAACAAAAATATCATTGAGGTATTATTGAAATTTACTTGTCTTGATTGCCGTTAAGTGACTTAGCGGCATTATAGCGTAGTTCGAGTCCACTTGTTTAAGCAATAATGCTAACCTATATTATCTCTAGCGCTATTAACGGCTTTTAAGGTTTGTATTATATCGAAATTTTTAAGAGTGGTAATATAACTGCAATATTAGCATAAAACCATTAGCAAAAATGCCGTTAAGGTATGCTAAACGGCAATATAGTCATATTTTTAGGACTAGATATTTTACAGATTACTTTGCGAAAATACGAAATATTTATTTTCTTTAATTTACGGAAACGTTTTCGAATGGCACCAGCACTGACTAAAAGAGCTTTTAATGACATATTTTTTGGTATTTTAAAGGTTCACATGTGATCAATTTAAGAAGTAGCACACATTAGAAATTATTTTACCGTTTTTCGCGGGTATATCAAAATGTGGCTTTGATACTTAACGGCATTATAGTTAAAGGACGGCAGCACAGATATACTTACATCAATATGAACGTTCACTGACTACCAAATCAAGTGGCAAAATTAATATTGCTAGTGGCAATAGTAGTTCCCAAACGGACTTGTCAACTATTGGAGGCACTGATCAAGAATATAAAAATGTGTCTCAACGCAAAAAGAAACAACCTAAATAGGATTTCGCGTCCAAATTCTACGAATTTAAAACGAAATTATGAGTCTGTTAAAGGAATCTAGCAAAACACAATTAGAAAATATCAATTCCATAAAAACATATATCAAATATGTCAATGAACAACTTATTGATATGAAAACAAAAATGGACTTATTGCGTCTAGAACATAATAATTGCAAGACTGAAATGCAAAAACTTACGGATACTGTCACTACTACTAACCAAGAAAAGATAAAATGTGTTGAAAATTATGTAAAGACTTTCAAGGGTACTGTACTTGCCCCTTTACTGTCAGAACATCCCATACTGGCAGAAAATAATTACACAGATATAATGACCGAAGTTCAAGAGCGCTTCGACCGAAATAAAAATATAATAGTCACTGGCATGTTTTAGGCAGCGATAGCCTAGTGGAGACACCAACAGACTGTCATGCAGAAGGTATCGTGTTCGAATCCACGGCGCGCACCAATGACTTTTTTTTTATTGCTGCTAGTGGCAGACGAGCGAACGGGGCCATCTGATGGTAAACGGTAACCGCTGCTCATGGACTTCGCTAATGTCATAAATTTAATGGTATAAATATAATAATAAAGCTAATGGTATACACAGCAAAGCCGCTGCCTGCCGTGAAAGTAATGCTCTCTTTAAACCTCGTTTGAAGTAGGATAAGACATAGTGCTCGGGAAACACCGCAGCAGGTAGTTCATTCCAGAGCCTACACGTACGTGGTAGAAAAGATCGCTGGAAGCGCACCGTACTAGATGAGAACGCTTCCAGGTAGTACGGGTGAACTCTACTGCGTCGGCGAGTGATAAGTTGGTAGAAGGGTGACCCTGGTACCAAATTAAACAATTCTTCGGAGCACTCCCCGTGAAAGATTCGGTAAAATACGCAGAGAGAACCAAAGTCTCTCCGCTGCTCCAGCGACTCTAGTTTAGCCGTGAGATCGGGATCATCGACGATTCGAACAGCTCGTCTCTGTAGGGAGTGGATCAAGCTGATATTTTGGCGCTCCGGGCCAGAGATGTGAGCAGTACTCCACATGTAGCCGGACTTGCGCTTTATAAACCATAAGCCGTTGGCTTGGTGTGAAGTACCGCTTAGCCCGGTTCAGCACTCACAGCTTCTTGCTTGCCAATTTGGCTTCATCCTCCAAATGACTCCCAAATTGGACTTTGTTCGATTTTTCGACGCCGAGGATCCCAATATTCGCCTAATATGCAGGGGTACTCCTTGAAACCGAGGCGCTATAACGAAATGGTCCTTCTTCGCAGTGAACGCGCATACTTGTGTCTTAGTGGGGTTAAATTGAACAAGGTTCTTTTCACCCCATTTGGAGGCGCGCCCTAGAAAGTCCTCGACTTCAGACACAAGTTGCAATCGTCTTTCCTGTACCTGGCTCCGAGGGACATTCTAGTAGCTGGTGTACCGCGCATGACCCGTACTGTCATCTGCATAGCAATGCATGTTCTCAATTGACAACAAGTCATTGATATGCAAGATGAACAGCGTTGGGGACAGCACCGAGCCTTGTGGGACACCAGCGTTGATCGACTTCATTTCGGAGCAGCTGCCGTCTGCGACGACTTTAATGCTCCGATCAGCCAGAAAGCTGGCAATCCATTTGCAGAGTCCCTCGGGGATTCCATAAGATGGTAACTTCAATAGAAGTGCCCTGTACCAGACCCGGTCAAACGCCTTGACAATGTCAAGGCTAACGGCTAGAGCTTCGCCCCCACTCTCCAAGGCTTCTGCCCAGCGGTGTGTAAAGTACACTAGAAGATCACCAGCCGAACGACCATGGCGGAAACCGTACTGGCGGTCGCTGATCAGCTGGCGATCCTCTGGGTACTGGAGGAGTTTGTTGTTGATGACTCGCTCCATTACCTTGGAGAGTAAGGACGTTACCGCTATTGGCCTGTAGTTTGACGAGTCCAATCTGTCACCCTTTTTAGGAATAGGGTGAACATGGGCTATCTTCCATGAAGATGGAACCCTGTTAGCCTGTTATAGGAAAGACGATATAAGCGCGTTAATACGGGGGTCAACTCAGGGGCGCACGTCTTCAGCATCACTGCTGGGATGCCGTCAGGCCCACTCGACTTGTGGATGTCCAGAAGTTTGAGCTGCCGCCTGACCGCACGTTGCGTACTGCGGATTTCAGGCAGGGAGCTCCCACACCAGGGGATGGACGGTGGTGTGGCTTCCTTGTAATCCAAAGTCGAGTTCGAGGCAAATAGTTGGACCAAGACGTCAGCCTTGTCTTTTGCGCTATGGGCCAGACTGTCATAAAGTGTACGCAGTGGCGGGAGACTGATCTGGCAGAAGTTACTTTGCGCAGCTTTGGCGAGCGACTAGAAAGCACGACTCCCTGAGGGATATCTTCTAAGCCGCTCATCAATTCTGGCAACGTGTTTTGCCTTGGCCTCAGCAATAGCCTTCTTGCTGGATCTAGAAGCGGCGTTGAATAACCGTTTCTTCTCCTCGACCCAAGGACTTCGACTCTTCCTGGCCTCGTTCCAGGCCATATATGCTGACCGCTTTTGTTGCGTAGCCTCCCTACAGGTTTTATTAAACCACAGGCGGCTGCGCCCGCCAACAGGTATGTGGACGTTTGGGATGAATAATTCCATCCCCAGGAGTACCACTTCTGTGACGCAGTCAGCACAAGAGTCGGGGTCGTCAGAGGAGAAACAGTGCCGCTTCCATGGGAAGGATGCGAAGAATTCCCGCAGTCCATCCCTATCTGCTGACTTATATTGCCAGACTCTGCGGGAGCCAGTCGCATTGGAGCGATCTGGTTTCGCAACGGGGGCGGTGGACAAGGCAGTGATCTGATGACCCGAGAGGTACATTGACCACCACCCTGTAACCGCATGGGTGCGTAGTCAGCAGTAGATCCAACAAGGAGGGTACAGGGCTCACAACGTCTGGGATACGGGTGGGCTGTTTCACCAGTTGTGAGTAGCCATAGGCCGACGCCATATTGTACAGGGCCCGACCCGTCCGTCCGTCAGTGGTCCGGGATCCCAACCACTTCTTGTGGTGAGCGTTAAAATCACCAAGGGCCACCACCTCCGCGGAAGGGAACTGTTCCAACATTTTATCAGTCCCCTCTTGGACGCTCTCAATTAATTGAGTTGGCCCCAACTCACTGGCATGCGACCTGTAAAGACACGCGTAGACTTTTCGGAGTTAGGTGCGTATTGAATTGTTAATTATCGCTTGCCCCGTGCCTGGGAGAGCACGTTAAGCCGTCGATCCCGGTTGTCATGAAAATCTTTGACAGTCGTTATAGGGCGTCAGTACTTACCTTCTAAATAAACTGACACCAGTCATCTTCTCAGTATATCGCTATCCCTTCGGGTTGCGGAGGTCAGACAGGCAGTCGCTCCGTGGAAAAGATAATATTCAGCCAAATCCGGTTAAACTAGTAAGTGGACTCCGGGTTGAAACTGTGATAACGCTAGGAGGATGATGACTGGTATTTTTTTAACAAACTCAGAAAATATGAAAGAGAAGAGGGAAACACATAGATGTGAAGTGATGAAGGTGCTATCAGGCATACGTCCATCCATTCCCCAACCACAAAAATTAATACGCCTAGGCAAATATGATGGGGAGAGACACGTCCACTAAAAGTTTGCTTATCCGCAGCAGGCAAAGCTAAAATCTTACTAAAAATTAAAATAACTGCAAAGTAAGCTATATAAAAATCTACTCTGACCAGATACTTAACCAAAAACAAGAAATGGCAATCCTTTGAGACGAGTTACGTCAGCGCAAAGAAAAAAGACAAATGGGCTTAATTATAAAATATATAAGAGGAACACCTAAAATAATAAAACAGCAGACAAAAAACGTGACACCAGAGAAAATGCAATGACTTTAAATAAGGATATATCTGTAACACAACAATTTTATAATAATTATGAAGATATAACAATTACAAATAAAGCACTGAAATTTTTAGACGCTAATGTTCGCAGGTTAGTGAAACCAGGCAAACTGCAGTGTGATTCTGTAGGACTTCATTGTAAACTTCGAATCTGAATCCGCTGTGAGTTTCTTGATTGGAATTGTAAAAACTCGGTTAATAATTCGAATCTACACTAGCGTTACTCTTGCGAGCGTGTTTGCGAGTTGAACCAAATTAACCTCGAGATTTCGGCAGGTAATAGTATGAGATGACGTAAAAAGTGGCATTCTATGAGGTTACTACCCCGTCAGTTCGACGCTCACTTCGCACTCAAAATCAAGGTCATTATGAACCTTATGCAAAGTGAGAGCGAATAGCAACGTGAAATACCAGTTGTTGTTTGAATTTTACAGAAAACGACGTGCTGGATGAAATACGTTGTGTCATAGAATCACTCGAAACAAAGATTCATGTTGTAATTATTACGGAAACTTGGATAAAAAATTAAGAAGAAGCACAGAAACTCAAGCTTCATAACTATATTCACTACTATAACTACAGGAAAGACTCTAGAGGTGGTGGAGTATCTCTCTTCATTCACAAAGATCTGAAACATGAATTATTGGAGGATCAACATGAAGACGGTAACTACTTTTTATGGGATATGACTACTTCTCCCTGGACATAGGGTCCATATACAAACAATCAGCAGCAAGCAGTGACAAATACCTTGAAACTTTTAACCAACACCTAGCGAGAAGAAAGCGTGTAATAGTGTTCGGCGATTTTAATCTAAACATACTTAATAAAGACTAACACGTACAAGAATATAGGGAACTATTGCATGAGAATATTGAATAATATCAGCGCCAAATTGTGCACTCGTGAGACCACTACATCAAAAACTATAATAGATCATGTATGTACCAATTTACATAAAAACATCTACCAAATGTCTATTATTGAAAGCTCCACAGCCGACCACAAGCAAATATAGAGTTAAACAGATCGAAAACCGAACCTATAAAAAGAAGTTCAATATGAAGCCATTAGCTATAACACCTTGCAGAAGGATATAGCAGAATTTTTTCAAAATAACTTATTTCAAGGATATGAGGCGCTAGAATGGCAATTATTACAAACTATCTCAAAGAACTGAATAAGAAAAACAAAAACGGCAAACCCGCTTTGCAAAGAGTGGAACAAGGACCTCATTACCTTAATAAATAAAAGGAACCAACTATGGTACAGCTTAAAATAAACACCTGAAGATGAAAAATTAAGAAGAGAATTCGTAAGGCAAGAAACTAAACTTTTGTAAATATCCAATCAGCTAAAAATTTATGTTATTATAAGGCTTTTACAAACTGTAAGAAATTACCTTTAAAAATGTGGCAACTAATTAATACACTGTGAAATAAGAAATTGAAATTACCAGACCTTAGGTCTTTGAAAATCAATACTCCCAGTGGTCCAATTACAAATATAAAAGAAATTTGTGAGTATTTTAACCAATTTTTAGCCACAATAGGTATTAAACTTGCAAATAAAATACAACAAAAATACCTTATAAACCTAACACAAACACTATCATACAGCAAACCCACTACTAAGATAGAATTAGCAAGTTTTAAACCAACGACCATACACGAGGTGCTAAAAATAATAAAAAACCAAGATTCTAACACTAGTTCAGATTTGGATGGCATAAACACAAAAATTTTAAAGTGTATAAAAGATCATATAGCAAAAAACCAAACATACTGTATTAATAAATACTTAAGTTACGATTATTTCCCAAACAGCCTAAAAATTGCAAAAGTTAATCCTATTTTTAAAGCCGGAAGCAAACAAGACGTAAACAATTATCGACCTATATCGGTACTAACGGTAATGTCGAAAGTATTTGGAAAAATACTACATACACGGTTATTTACTGATAATACCTGACCTCCATTGAATACCTTTATAAAAAGCAATATGGCTTCCGTCCGAAGTCAAACACTGCATCTGCAACTGTTGATTTAGTAACAAATATAAGACTTAATATTGATCATAAAAAATTACGTTAGGTATTTTCATCGATTTAAAAAAGGCTTTTGACACAGTAAGCCATGAAATTTCGTTATTAAAACTAAAAGACACAGGTGTCACAGGAATGGAAAATTATATCAAGTTGTTAAAATTAATGGTCACCGAAGTGGCCTGTAACCGGTTACTTGCGGCGTTCCACAGCGATCGATATTGGGACCCCTTTTGTTTCTTATTTATGTAACATGTATTTACAACGTATATGAAAATAGATTAAAGGGAAATATAACTTTGCACACTGACAACACCAGCCTTTTCTACTTTGGCCATTTATTAGAAACAGTACTAAGTTCGGCTCAACATGACTTAGACATATATTATTACAAATCTAGCTAAAGTCTAATTTACTCAAAATCAAAATCAAAGTTCTTTATTTCAAATAGACCATTTCCTGGCACTTTTGAACGTCATTATCATTACATAAATAATAATTACATTTAAAAAAAAACATTGTTGGTATAAATATAATAAATTACATTATCAGTGATTAAAAATTTAAATTATATAAAAAGTGTTTTCAAATTGTTCATTACAAATTAACTAAATATTATAACAATAGAATATTATAAATGTGAAAGTTTGTGAAGATGGATGGATGGATGGATGGATGTTTGTTACTCTTTCACGCAAAAACTACTGAACGGATTTGGATGAAACTTTACAGTAATATAGTTTATACATCAGAATAACACATAGGCTACAATTTATAAAAAAAAATTGGTTGCCTGTAAAGTCGGTATACGGGCGAAAGTTTTACGTGACAACGACTTTGAGTGGTAAAATAATTTTAATGTGAATATTCATTTGTATAGTAGGAAGAAGGATGAAAGACGCGTGCCTTTCACTTTTTATGTCTGTCTCTCTCGCTCTTAGGCGGGACGCGTGCCTCTCACTCGCTCTCATTGTGAGCGCATAACGTGAGCGGAGCGTAACGCAGTTTCTTGAAGTGTCACCCGGCAAACCAATTTATAAGACGTTGTCACGTCAAAATGTATAATGTTGCCATACTATAAGGAAAAGTATCAACTAAGTCGGCGAAAATCCTGTATTATCTTTATTTGTTTGCTTGGGTTAAATTTAGTAATTGGAATTTTACCCCCTTCCTGATGATTGATGTGATATTGGGTATACACTCATATTGTCATCGAGATTAAAAGATAATATTTAAATAAATGTAAATCCAAGATAGGCACCGATACAAAATGGCGAATCACATATTACTTCACAACAACCTCAATATGGGTATCAAATGAAAGGGTTTGATTGGTAGAATGGAGCTCACTATGAAAAATCTAAGATGGCCGCTGACACAAAATGGCGTCTTATTTATTTTCCACAAATACCTCGATATGGGTATCAAATGAAAGGGCTTGATTCGTAGAATAGAGCTCACTATGAAAAATCCAAGATGGCTGTCGCAGCAAAATGGCTGATTACATATTTTGAATATTTTCCACAAATAACTCAATATGGGTAACAAATGAAAGGGTTTGATTGGTAGAATGCAGCTCACTATGAAAAATCCAAGATGGCCGCTGCCACAAAATGGCGAATTACTTATTTTCCACAAATACCTCAATATAGGTATCAAATGAAAGGGCTTGATTTGTAGAATAGAGCTCACTATGAAAAATCCAAGATGGCTATCGCCGCAAAATGGCGTATTACATATTTTCCACAAATAACTCAATATGGGTATCGAATGAAAGGGCTTGATTGGTAGAATAGGGTTCACTATGAAAAATCCAAGATGGCTGCCGCCACAAACTGGCGGATAACATATTTCCACAAATACCTCAATATGGGTATCAAATGAAAGAGCTTGATTCGTAGAATAGAGCTCAGTATGAAAAATCCAAGATGGCTGTCGTCGCAAAATGGCGGATTACATTTTTTCCACAAATAACTCAATATGGGTATCGAATGAAAGGGTTTGATAGGTAGAATGGAGCTCACTATGAAAAATCCAAGATAGCCGCTGCCACAAAATGGCGAATTATTTATTTTCCAATAATACCTCAATTTGGGTATCAAATGAAAGGGCTTGATTCGTAGAATAGAGCTCACTATGAAAAATCCAAGATGGCTGTCACCGCAAAATGGCGGATTACATATTTTCCACAAATAACTCAATATGGGTATCGAATGAAAGGACTTGATTGGTAGAATAGGGCTCACTATATAAAATCCAAGATGGCTGCCGCCACAAACTGGCGGATTACATATTTCCACATATACCTCAATATGGGTATCTAATGAAAGGGTTTGATTGGTAGAATGGAGCTCACTATGAAAAATCCAAGATGGCCACCACCACAAAAAGGTGAATTACTTATTTTCGACAAATACCTCAATACGGGTATTTAATTAAAGGGCTTGATTCGTAGAATAGAGCTCACTATGAAAAATCGAAGATGGCTGTCGCCGCAAAATGGCGTATTACATTTTTCCACAAATAACTCAATATGGGTATCGAATGAAAGGGTTTGATTGGCAGAATAGAGCTTACGATATAATTGACCTAAGCGCAGCGTTGGTGCGCTGAAGCGCAGTGGGGAGGAGGGGCGGTCTGATTTTGTACTTTCTGGTAATGCTTTCAGTTTTTATTTTTGCTGCAATTCTATTCAGTAGGTATATAAGCTCTTCAATAACTTTAATAATATACACTACATACTAATCTTCACCTGAAGTTTGACGACTATAAAAACAAAAGTAATTTTAAGTACTTATTATCTGTTTATAATATATGTATGCTACACGGCTAATGTGCAGATCCGTTTGTAATGAAATTTGATATGGATAGTCTGAAACCTGGGGAAGTACAAAGGCTACTCTTTATTAAAATTTCATGCGGGTGAAGCCGCGGGCGAAAGCTAGTAACATTATAAAGATTCTCAACAAAACACCAAAAAAGAAGAAAATTACAGTAGAATAAAATAATATAATTTGTGTACATAATTATTATTTGCAGATATCATTCCAGTTCAACTAAGCGATCAACTTGTCTTGTCATTTAAATAATCATTAACTGTATAGTACGCTTTCTTCAGCAAAGTTGCTTTAACTTTCGTTTCAAATATATTTGAAGGTAATTGTAGCAAGGCAATGGGTAGTTTATTATATATACGGATACCAAGCCCCACAAATGAGTCATGTACTTTATACAGTCGGTGGAAAGGAACATGCAGTCTGTGTCTATTCCGAGTGCTAATATTGTGAATATCACTATGCTTAGTAAAAAGGTGGATATTTTTCCTAACATTCATTATGTTAGCAAAAATATATTGAGACGCGACAGTGAGAATACCAATATCCCCAAATCGTTCTTTTAGAGACACTCTCGCTCCCAGCTGGTATATTGCTCTAACAGCCCGTTTCTGTAATACAAAAATGTTATTTATATCAGCAGCATTGCCCCACAGCAAAATACCGTAGGACATCACGCTGTGGAAGTAACCAAAGTAAACCAGACGAGCTAAAAAATTGGAAGTCACCGTCCTCTTACTATTGATGGCAAAATACTAACAAAAGTTAACGATGAGAAATATTTAGGCCTTGGTCTTGACAATCAGTTTATCTGGAAACAACATATTTAAAAGATACTACTAAAATCTATTCATTAACAGGAGCCATAAGAAGTATAGTTCGATGTCTACCGAGGCATGTTAAATATATCATATTTAATTCTTTAATCAAGCCCCATTTAGATTATTTCATTGAAGTATGGGGCTCAGCTACTAATTTGAACCTGCAGAAACTACAAATGACCCAAAACAAAATAAAAAAATATTATTTCAATATCCCTATTTAACACCTACCACTTAAATATATAGAAAAACAAAGTCATTTAATCTGACCCAAACCTATAAATATAACACATACATCTTTATAAGGCAAATACTCACCAAGAATACTCATTCTCAAATAACTTTTACAAAAAAGATAGATTACCATAAACGTATGACAAGGCAGGCTGACAATCTTTGTTTAAGAAAACATAGAACAAACTATGGAAAAAAGAGTAATCTTTACGAGAGAGCGCAACACTAAAACAAATTACCAAAAAATATTAAAGAGGTTATACACTTTTAAGAAATTAGTAAAAAGCCATTTCTTTTAATTATTTATCGTAATAACATTACAAGTGTATGAATTAGTATGCCTAAGACTACAGAACAAAAGGCAGACGGAGCGCGCGGAACACTTACGTGAGGCCATTAAAACAAATACAAAATTGAAAAGCGAATACAAACTCGGCTCAGTGCGCTGCGAAGCATCGCACAGTTCACACGCCACGATCAATCCAGCTTTTAAATTCATAAAATGCCTTCTTGCGTTTTTAAACATTGTAAAAGTTGTTTCCAAAAGCAAAAACGGGAAGATGGAATATATTTTTACAGATAACTATGGATTATTTGACTGTTTTATAATATTATTTCGATAAAATTCGTATTTCTGCAGAAAATATGTAAGTGTTGCCAGTTTACGTCGACACCGTTTTCCCTGAATTAGGGAAAATGCACTTGTCAATTGATTATGTAGGTAATAATTATTGTCACGTTAATGAAAATACATTAACGTATTGTAAAAGTATATTGTAGATTATCTTTTTTCTTATAAATATAGTAATAGAATTTCCATTAGTATATAATATATTGTTTTGAGTTCGATCCCCATATACTATACACTTTGACTTTTGTCACAGAATAAATCTTTGTACCGTTCTTATGGCGTAGGGAATAAGTATCAAAATCGTACTGCAACTGTAAGCTTGACTTGGCGCCGTGTGTACATTACGTACAGAAACAGAAATTATTGATTGCAGCCATTATTTATTTTTAGTTGCATTTTTTTTTGGTTATGATTTATGAATCATAATATTCATAATTTGTTTTGTGCATGACAAAATGTTTTTATTAATATTTAGGACGCAAGCCTATTGCAATTAACCAAACATTTCCAGATACTATTCGCGACCTAAGATCTGAACCTCATGATTGGTATTCGTAAATATATGTAGATGGTATTATGTAAGTATTTCTTCTGGATCGAGGCTATGAATCACAAAACATAATCTATTTATTTCTCAATTTACGAATAAAATTTGTTAAAACTCAACTCGGTACCTACATTTAAGAAGTGTATTTATGAAAGCATACTTTAATGGTATCTTTTATTTGAATAATTTTCACAACAGCATTACATATTAAAAGCATTAATTAAATCCATGGTAAATTCTTCAAAACCGCAAACGAATATAAAATATTACCCATGTAATATTTTTATATTCGGTAGCAAAAACTATATGTAAAATAGTGGGAGATTATTCATAATCTGGCAACTTTACATAAACATAGACGCGCGTGTCCGTACAGTGCCAGTCGCCAAATGTCACGCACACATAGCTGTCAACGTGCCTCACTTAGTTGGACGAATGCGGTCCATCTGGTTCTTGTTTGTTAAATCTGTGTAGTATGCATGCATTGTTAAATATAATATGTACTTAATCTACTAAAACAATAATATTAAAATCAGTGGCGACGAGTCCATACAAAGCAATTCTTATCGGCTTCCTATTTTTGAAATATTTTAACTGAACAAGACCTAAAATAATCATTTACCATTAATACGATACTATAGGCTTATTACGAATAAGCGTTTATCTACTTAATTATACAATTACAAATAAGTGAATTTATCTCGCATAAGAATTATGTTCAAACAATATTACACTTAACTACATAATAACTTATATTATAAACGAACTAATGCTTAAACATATTTATATGTGCATTATATACATGGGATTGGCACTGGCAATTGATTGTTTTTAATGTAATGTGGTAATGTGTTATAGGCCTTAATAAACAGCCCGCCAGCCCATTCATACATTGGAATGAAGCGATGATGCACTGACACTTTATTTTTGCAACTACCCGGCTTGCAATAATTATTACTTATATGATATAAGTTTTGAAATTATTATTGGATGATAAAATTAATTATTAAGTATGATATTCTTAAGTATTGTATTATTGAGTACGTACATAAGTTTTAGTAAACTATTCTGTTACTTACTCGCTACGCCAATCGGCTTAGTATTATTTAGAATAGAAGTTCAACATTTTCTCTGTGATTTATAAATCTTTTGAGAAAATAAATGTCTTATGCCATAAAATAACGGTAGCGTTGACATTATACATACGTAGGGTAAGATTATTGGTAGTGTATGATTATTTTATTGATAACCCATAAACAAATATTTTCTTGTAATTATACAATTTATTATTTCGCAGAAATTATCTCGCATTGCTCCTTATAGCCAAATCAGCGACAGCTTTTTGGGATATGGGCTCGACGACAATTGATCCAGCATTGTGGAGATGGGATGCTGCTACTGTGAGGCAAAGTAGATTCAGATGGCAAATAACGCAGAGCACTTCGTATGGTATGTGGTTTAGATGGTGGGATTGGGACGAAATTGAATTCAGAAGACGTTTATACGTTATAGCAGGCATAACCATCGGTAAGTTCTTCCTTTCTGAGAGTTCCATCTAAATATGTTTAGTTATCAATATGATTTTGAATTCACTCTTCTATACGTTGTAATAAATACCACGCAATACTTGTGAATCTGCCTATGTTGGCACCTTTGAAACCTTTATTACAAAAAGGATATTTTCCGCAAAAGAATTGCTTAAAATATTCTCCAGCCTTTCAACTTGTTCCATTAAAATGTCATCGATGACATAGATCACGAACAGATAGACAACTCTATATTGTTATATTATACTAGCTGACCCAGCGAACTTCGTACCGGCTAAAAGTTGATTCTTAATTTTTTTTATTTTTTTCTCAGTTACGTACTTCAAGAAATATTATAAAAAAAGAATTAGTGAAATTGGTTCAGCTGCTCTCGAGATTTCTGCTTCATTTATATAATTATTATAGATAAGCTCCATTGCAAAAAAACGGGCGCTTTTGATTTTTCCTCATTATTGATAATCATTTAGTTCTAAAGAGGTTTTAATAGCCAACTATGTTACTGGCACTTAAAGTTAAATCCAAATTCGAAACTTTTGTTTTTATAAATAATAATCCTTTTTCAATTTGTGACTTATTACTTTTCGCGGGTTTGCGGTTTAAGAGGTTATTAGACAACAAAAACTAACTTCCTGTTATTTTAAGTAGAATAATTTATGTTTGTCGTATAATCCTGCCTTATTGTGACTTAGAACTATCTTTGTGTCGATTGTAATGGCAGAAAAAACAATAAGAGCTAGTAAAACTATAACGCTGCTAGAAGACGGTGTAGCCTATGTTAGTCGTTCAACCACCCAAAAAACCGGGACTTAATACCAAGAGACAAGTTCCGTTAAGAGAAGGCAAGGTTCTAGAAGAAAACGTTGCACACAACCACGAGACGACCGCATTTTAGTGACTCAGGCGCTAAGGAACCGCAAACGCAGTTACATAGACCTCAAAAGAAACCTGATAGAGGTACGAGGAGCACAAGTTAGCCTATGGACAGTAAGGAGGAAGGTTTTTAGCGCCTGATATACGCAGTCGACGACCAGCGCGGGCCCCCAAGTTACTCCGTTTGTTTGGATTGCTCGATTGAGGTTCGCTAGAAATTGCCTATCTTGAACACTAGGTAACTGGAGTACCGTACTCTTCTCCGATGAGGCTCGAATTTGTCTGAATGGTGAGGGCCGACGTCGACGAGTGTTACAAAGACCAGGGGAACGCTATGCCGACGTGTGTTTTGAAGAAATCACCCCTAATAGTGGAGCCTTCGTTATGTTTTGGGCGGGCGTATCTGCCAGCTATTGTACTGAGATAGTATTAATTGAAAATGGCTCACTAAATGCTCAATGGTACGTAACAGAAATCTTTTGTCACCATGCACAACCCGCACTGACTGTAATTGGTGAAGATGCCAGATGATAATGCTCGAGCCCACCGTTCTGGCGACGTAGATGCTTGAGGTAATGCAAGAGGTAATCGTCGTTTGGATTGGCTAGTGCGGAGCCCCGAACTTAACCCCATTGAGCACGTCTGGGACCTCCTAAAAAGCGAGTACGAGCTGTCCAACCACTTTCACAAAACATCAGAGAGCTAAAACTTATGATCTCGGCTCAGTGAGAACACATTCCACAGGACACCATCAAAAACCTAGTGGAAAGTATGCCAAGACAATTTACATGCCGTAAGAACTGCAAGGGGAGGTCATACTCTTTATTAATTTTTATTTTTTTACGTCTTTAAGCTTATTAAAATACCATAAAATACTCGTAGTCTTAAATTCATTATACCCATAAAAACGACAAATTTAACACGGTTTTCTGTTTAAATTGACTAAAATACCTATTCCAGGATTTAAAGTGTTAAAATATATATTCGCATTGATAGTAAGAAATTTCAAGTCAAAGCTAAAGACAAACTGAAAATATTAATATTATCAATAGAAAAACCAATGACTGTAAGGTGCCGGTTTTTTTCGCAATGGAGTGTATTAATAACCAATTGACTTATCTGTATTGTTGGTTTTATATGATTTTATATTGCTGCAGATTTCATCAATCTTACTACTGGGGCGATCCTGAATAGAAGAACTATTCTTACGTCTTCAAACCCATTAGATCCATACATGACAAGACAAAAGAAGTTACGTATATGGGCATTAGGTAGAACAGGAAATAACAACACACCATGGCGATACCGTGTTTGGAGAGTCACGCGAATTTTCCCGAAATCTCTGAATCCAGAACATTGCCACGGACCATTTTGTCACCATCAGCCGCGTCACGATGTTTCAATCGTACATAGTTTAGATCAAATGTATGTTTATTACGCTGACATGCACTATAGGTATCATTACCCAATCAGAACCACTTTAACAACCAAAACAAAAGTTCTAGACAGTGGTATTCTTTGGTTTGCCGGTTCCGGGTATGAATATCCGCAACACATACAAGAAAATTATAAAATATTTTACGCTAGAACGGACAGAGCGTTTGTAGTAGATTGTTCAAAATACTTACCGAAATGGTGGGGTAAATTTATTTGCTTTAAAAACTATGAAGACTTGCCTGGTATTCAAAATGGGGGCCCTTTATTTGACGATAATATTGTAGTTGGTATTGGATGTTTTGAGATCCGATATAATGATGACCGAGTTCTGGTGTTTACGGACCTTAGGTATTATGTAGATTGGATAAATCACTATGGGTATGTATGGGCTGGTGAGTATTACGAATACGCATACCCACAGTGGAGCGTATACACAGGTTGGTTTTCAGATTCTGGTGGTAATTATCCAATTATACCTACATATCAAATAAAAGAGTACGGAATGTATCCGCTGGGTTGATTTTATGAGAAAAGATTAGGATTTTGCTGTTGTTGTCTTAATTAGTTGAAATGGATCTGCATTGTTAGCTTATAAAACGCTCAAGATTTTGATTTAGCACGTTTCTTAACCCAAAAACTCAGAAATGTAGCCTTCCTTACTTTGATCTCCATTGATTTCGCCGACGGAACGTCAATTGAAAAGCCTGTAGTTCTATAGTGGGATCTTCGGATAATGGATTTACGAATCTTTCATAAAATATAGTCTATTGATGAGTAACATTTAAGGAGGGGTTTATAGGATTCGACTTCTATTTTTTTTATCGATGATGATGATTCTTTCATTAATTTTAAAATTTATTGTACTTAATTCGGTTATTTTGCACAGGAAAAATTACTGAATTGAGTATAATAAATTTTATAATAACTGAATTAAGTTAAAAAATACCACGCAGCTTCAAAAATACCAGGGAAGCTACTGAGTTTCCCTGGTATTATTTTTATTATTCTTTTTTTAGAGACAACTCCCGCACTAGGACTAAATGCTGTGTCGCAGGGGACTTTACAAACATACAACTAACGGTCATAATGGACACCCTAGGCTTGAAACAACCATTTCTGAATCACACAAAGCGTTGTCTCGTGTGGGGATCGAAGCCACAATACTTGGCCACTACGCCTACCGTGCAGTCTTGTCTATTGCTATCAAAATCGATACAAATGAACACGGCATGACACATTCATTATGTTGCTTTTAAAATCGTAACACAAAAAGCAAAATGAGAGGCAAGAAATGCAATTTGCACAGTAAGATATGAAAAACCTTCAAAGAATGAACAGAATTCTAAGACACGATACTACGTAACAATATTATCATTAAAATTGCTGGTGCAATCGGTTTAGACCTAAATTCAAATAACCATTTCTTTATTAATGAAACTTTAAACAAGCTTTCCGTATTAAAAAATCAACTCTTTGCCGTCGAATAAAAAACAGGGCCTGACGTAACTCGGAAGTTTTATAACATTATGTGGTGAATAGTGACTAAGGTGGGGAACTCATCCAACCAAGGGGAAAGCTATCTAAGCAGGCTGGGTGATTGGTGACACTTGATGGAACACGGCCCATCAGATATTGTCGAGAACTTGTACACAGAATATAATAATCAAGTAAGAAACTTTTAATAGTGCGATTCAGGACCTTCGGTCGTTCTTTGTAGTTTCCTCAGTTTCCGCTAGATATCGTGTTGCAGTTGGTGTCCTCGCCATAGTACGACATAAGATGTATGGAGTTTCTGTTACAGAAATGAACAAATCCCTATTAAGATGAAGAAATTCTTTTGGCAGCATAATTTACTCGTATATTGTACATTATATTTTGATAAATAAATCTTCAGATATATTGTGTAAGAAACATTGCACAACCATAGTACCTATCTTCTTTTATAATTTTTTGTTCGTTACTTCTTTTTTTTCTTTATTCCTTGAGACTGCATGGTTGGTATAGTGGCTTAAGTGGCTGCACCGTCTACCAATATAAGTGTATAATCAATGGCTTCGTCGCTTGAAACAGAGCCGCGTGCTGTGGGTACGATCCGCAAATACGAGACAACACTTTGTGTTATCCATAAATTGTTGTTTCGAGTCGGTGTTTATTGTTTTAATTTAATAATAATAAAAATTGTTATTTGCGCAATTCTGTTAGTTGTTTCATATTTTATTATTGTTCTTATTTTTTTTTTGTAATAATTATAATTGTATTCTATGAATAATGTAAAAAATCATGTGAGTATTTTTTTACTGTGTAATAATTGTGTGTGTGTATCAGTAAAAGAAGCTTGCAACAATATTTTGAACACAAATGTACATTTGTTAAGAATTTATTTCTTAACAAATGTACATTTAATACAAATTTCATAAGTTTCATTGACTTATGAAACATATGAAACTTGTATCTGATGGTTATATGTCGATAAATCCCCCGCGAAACGAGATTTATGCCTAGTGCGGGAATTGTGAAGGGTATTTAAGTAAGGAAAGACTACGAATCACCAATATTTCAACTTACATTATGATGGATATGAGCTTTTTGTTATCTATTTCTAAAAATCAAGGTATTAGTATATTTAAATGTAAGAAATAAAAAACTATATTGACGTCGTTGTTTGATTTTATATAAACCTAATAATTAAATCATCGCAACCCAAATATTGCCACCCTTAAGAGGATAAAATAAAGATCAGAGCCTGCCTAGCAATGTCACAGATCATGATCGACTAACACCACAGGTAATATTTCGAGTTGAACATATTATCAACCCTAGGGGATAGGGGGAGAGCCTATTGCCTTACCGGGCATATCACCAGACACCGTGCTGCTACTGAGAATTTCCTAACGAAAAAACCCAATAACACTTTGCCCGACCCGGGAATCGAACCCGAGACCTCCCAATCCAACGCGCAGTTTATGCCGGGAGACCAGCGAGGCAGATCATTACAAATTGTAAAATCAGTTAACTAATATTTACAAAAAAAATTGTGTGCATTTGCAGATCAGCAACCTACATATAGTATTTATTTTGTCTCTTAGCGATTTAGTTTTTATAATTATTATTTACGCAACAGATTTTAATCACCAAAAATTATAATAAAAAGAACGTTATAATATTTTTTTGTCCGCCCGGATGCCGACACTTACACCAACTGTGACCACGAGAAGACGTTTAGTGGTACTACTCAATTAGGTGGGGTCTATGTCTTTATATCAAGGATCATTAAAGGTACATCGCGAGAGTTTAAATGAGCAAGTCTGAACATATGGAAGTCTCATACTACAATTGCAACCCCAAATCATTGTCATATCATCATCATCTTTATCCTCCTAGCCGCTTCCTAGTCTAACCGGATTTGGCTGAGTATTAGCTTTTCCACAGAGCGATTGCAGTCTGACCTCCACAACCCAAAGGGATAGCGATATTCCATGGTTTAGACTAGTGTCAGTTTATTTAGTAGGTACGGACGCCATATAACGACTGTCAAAGATCTTCATGACAACCGGGACCGACGGCTTAACGTGCTCCCGGAGGCACGAGGCAAGCGATAATTTACAATTCAATACGCACTGGACTCCAAAAAGTCATTGGTGCTTGTCTTGGATTCGAACCCGATATTCATATGTCACTTATTGCGCATCAAAGTGGCTTGTGTACTTTTCTAATGTGTTAGGTAGATCTATTACTGTAAATTTTCATCCGTACTTACTGTAGATATTGTGTGATAGAAAACAGCTACTAAGTACTTTTAATTAAAGAACTACTTGTTATGCAAATAAGAAGCTTCTACTGCTGTCAATCTACTCAGAAAACTAAAGATGGTCTAACGGAATAATTATACGAAGGAATAATATTATTCTTTATAACAATATCTGCAAGATCCGTCGGTAATACGGAAGTCAGAAACATAAGGAAACTAGTGTCCCTTATCGCGGGCACATAAATAAGAATTTTAGCGGCCGATGTAATGCAAGAAAATCCTTTATACTATCACATAAGGAGGGATTTATCGCGCGGTGCTTGATCACGATTTACGCGTCTACTTATGTTATAAGCTGAAGCGGGGCTTAATTTTTTTGTGAATATTAAAGAAAATTATCTGTTTCTAGCGACCCGCCCCGGCTCCGAATGGGTGCTATGCTTATTAGGCATGTATTATACATATTAACCTTCCTCTTGAATCACTCTATCTATTAAAAAACTGCTTCAAAATCCGTTACGTTGTTTAAAGATTTAAGCATACATAGAGACAGACAGACAGAAGACAGACTTTGTTTTATACCATGTAGTGATTTACTGTAAATTTATTTGGTTCGTGACTTCATATTGTAAATTATAACTTACACGATTAAAACTCTTTGACAAAATTGCATATAATTCCTTTGCATTATAGTCCTTGCCACGAGAACACAGACTTTTTGTAAACAAAGAATTTCTACTAAGTAATTTAGCGACAGTTCTGTAAAAAAATAAATAATGTCAAATCAAATGAGCGCAACGGTACATAGATATGTGTCATTGCAAAGTAATATGTCAGTTGATCGGGTTTTTAACGATATAATTGCGCTGTTAACAGTGTTTTGTGGTACCAGAACATGTCAGACACCAGGTACGTCAACATTTTGCGTTAATCCATTGAAATGTTACATTCTTGGGCATTTATCAGAGGATAAAAAAAATTGATGTCATGAAGTGGTTTGTTCAAAGTTAAATGCAAATTTATGGTGTCGCAACGCTCGTCCTGCGGCCGGTATCTCGAAAAATCGGGAAATTGCAGATAGCAAACTATTAGTTGCATAGAAGATTCTTTACACCTAATAAAAATAAATAGCTTCTTCTGACGAAGGTAACCCCAAATGCCATTGTACCAGAACTTTTTAATGGATTTTGTTTAAGTTAATTCTGACGTTTTCATTCATACACAATGTAAAATCTCCATGCCTGAAAATTTAAATGCAATGTTCTAGCTAGTGGTCTGTAATATTTGTGGTACATTTTTAGTATCTTAGGATAGCTTAGCTATTTTTATAGCCAATGATTCAAAAAATCAAAATGTTTGTACTCTATCATTGACATACATTGTTCTATTGTCTTGCATTTAACAGAATTACTAACGTGTAAAAACTCAAAAAAGTCGGCAAATTCATGAAAATACCTCCGGGAAAATCGGCAACTCAAACACAAAATTTCAAGTATGTTTATTTATTTGAAAATATATATTTTTTTGATTCGACAGGAAGTCATAGATAATAAAATATAAATTCGAATACATAGTAGCATAATTGAGCATTGAAAAAAAAACCGGCCAAGTGCGTGTCGGGCCACGCGCAATGTAGGGTTCCGTAGTTGCCCATAATAGCCATTGTTGATAATAACTTCTGTTTCACATAGGACTAAAAATGGGCCTCCATTGTACCCAAAGTACTTATATCTTTATGATTAAACCAGCGCTACCAATGTAAACTCACAGAAATAGGTATTTATAAGTTAAACGACGATTACTCGTAAACTAGTGATGTCTACTTAGCCGTGATAGTTTTCCTTTTAAATTCGTTATATGTACTACATTTGTAATTTTTTTCACCTCTTCCAAATTAATAGTTTAGCCGGCAGAGGGGGGGGGGGACACTTGAGTATAACATTTTTTTTCACTTCAAAGCTTGATATTTGACAAACCAATCACTTGATCGAAAAATGATTTGAGCAAGCTAATAATATTTTTTTAAAACCTATCCAATGATACCCCACATAATGGGGTACTCAACCAAAAAAAAATTCAACCCCACTATACAACATGTAACATATTTATATGCACTTCCTGAAAGTAGTTTGTTCAGAATCAGCTACTGAATCCATTTCTGTCATTTTTAATATTGTTTCTTTTTTGTTCTAAAATAATAAAAATAACGTAAATTATAGTCACTCATTTGTTTGAAAAGTTGAAATATACGAAAATAAACCTTAAGTAAAAGCAGAACGCCTTCTTTTAAAATGCATTTGTTTTATGGTTCGACGTCGGGTCACACGAACGCACACATTAATACAACACAATAGCGGCAAACGACAATAACAAACAATTTACCACCAAAATATCTATCATCTATCTTTCGCTTCGTAATAATCAACAGGCGAGAGCGAGACGTAATGTGTCGCCCGCGCTGGCCAATGACAAGCGCTGGCGATGCGCTTAGACAAGTTATGACAAGTATCTATTCTAGTCATCCATCGGGGAATCTGTCAGCGAGAGTTGCGAAAAAATATTTGAATTGCGAAAAAACATGTAATTATCAACATGACGGTGCTGGTGTGGAAGGTTCTGCATCATCTTGATGTCACTCCCAGACTTTTTCACCGTGGGCAAATATTAAAGCTCTAGTTTATTGTGAGGAGACATCAAGTGCCCTAGAGGTAATTAAGATATTAGCTGCTTTTAAAACAGTGAAAACATAGAATTAAAGTCTATGTGTGAAAACATATTGTGATGTGCGAGGAACAGTCAAGTGTTAAGTGGACTAAAGGAATGTAATTTTATCCTGTAAGTTATTTGATTATTCTATTTCTATTAATGTAACTATTAATTTACAACTTTAAACACGTCGTTCTTGCTTTATTCTCTTATTGATACTTATTCACCTAAGTATGATTAAGATAAGATAGTCACAATAGTCATTTACGATATTATGAAACAATAGATCGTGCATGTTATTAATAAACAATAAATAATTTTATACAAAGTCGACTGTCGACTCCAAAGCCGAAAAGTGTGATGGAAAGAAATAGTCATATCTTTGGAAATATCAACTAAATTTTTGTAAACTCAACTCTATCAGAGTGTGGTATAAAGACTAAATTTGAAACATTTTGTTTATATCGTATCGTATTTCGTTCCTATCAGATCGCTGTCGTCTGTTTACCATAGCAACCATTTTGTGTGTTTGTGTGCGTGCGCAAATTTATGGAGACCACGCTTTTTACTTTTAATCGAGTTTATACTTTCTTAAAAAACAATATTTACGGAAATAAAAAAAAATATTTCAATGCATGCATTATGATTGTAACGAGGTATTCTAATTGGGGTGGTGTCTGAGGATGTGCGTCATTTCCGTTACACGTTGTATATGTAGGGGAGATACCCTTAAAAAAATTTTCCTACATTTTATTCTACAGTTTTGTTGCAATATCATATGTCTATATTCATGTCAAATATCAGCTTTCTAGCACCAGGCGTCATTGAGCTAGGCTGCGGACGGACAGACGGACGGACATGACGAAACTATAAGGGTTCCTTGTGGACTACGGAACCCTAAAAAAGGCTGTTCAAAAAGTATAAAAGTTCAATAAAGCATAAACTCTCAAACACAACTGTTTGATAAAAAGATTGTGAAGCCCTGAATCTGTGTTTACAAAAAGTCTATCTTCTCGTGGCACCATCTATATATATCCGTGCTAAGCTAATATCTGTCAAATCTGGTACAACTGGAAACTGGATACAAATTCCAAAGTAAAAGTCTTGGATAAAAGCGGAATAACGCTAGGACAATTAAAACTATTTGTTAAGTAGATTTAGTAGCCTAGAGTATATTTAAATAAAGACACATACTCTTACGCTTTTGGCTTATGACTTGATCTAGTTAATAAGAAAAAAGCCTGACAAGGAAAAACGTAACAGTGTTTTTGTACACGTTGTATGTTGTTGTGCTCTGTAAACGTTTTGATATTTTTATGTCTTCCCAGTTTACAGATTTGTACGGGAGGGCGAAGTCTTACATACCTATAGATACCTTTCAAGTGGATATCCCGTAAGCTTATCATCTTCACGAGGCTTAGGTGGATAAAAAACATAAAATCTCCATGCCTGAAAATTTAAATGCAATGTTCTAGCTAGTGGTCTGTAATATTTGTGGTACATTTTTAGTATCTTAGGATAGCTTAGCTATTTTTATAGCCAATGATTCAAAAAATCAAAATGTTTGTACTCTATCATTGACATACATTGTTCTATTGTCTTGCATTTAACAGAATTACTAACGTGTAAAAACTCAAAAAAGTCGGCAAATTCATGAAAATACCTCCGGGAAAATCGGCAACTCAAACACAAAATTTCAAGTATGTTTATTTATTTGAAAATATATATTTTTTTGATTCGACAGGAAGTCATAGATAATAAAATATAAATTCGAATACATAGTAGCATAATTGAGCATTGAAAAAAAAACCGGCCAAGTGCGTGTCGGGCCACGCGCAATGTAGGGTTCCGTAGTTGCCCATAATAGCCATTGTTGATAATAACTTCTGTTTCACATAGGACTAAAAATGGGCCTCCATTGTACCCAAAGTACTTATATCTTTATGATTAAACCAGCGCTACCAATGTAAACTCACAGAAATAGGTATTTATAAGTTAAACGACGATTACTCGTAAACTAGTGATGTCTACTTAGCCGTGATAGTTTTCCTTTTAAATTCGTTATATGTACTACATTTGTAATTTTTTTCACCTCTTCCAAATTAATAGTTTAGCCGGCAGAGGGGGGGGGGGGACACTTGAGTATAACATTTTTTTTCACTTCAAAGCTTGATATTTGACAAACCAATCACTTGATCGAAAAATGATTTGAGCAAGCTAATAATATTTTTTTAAAACCTATCCAATGATACCCCACATAATGGGGTACTCAACCAAAAAAAAATTCAACCCCACTATACAACATGTAACATATTTATATGCACTTCCTGAAAGTAGTTTGTTCAGAATCAGCTACTGAATCCATTTCTGTCATTTTTAATATTGTTTCTTTTTTGTTCTAAAATAATAAAAATAACGTAAATTATAGTCACTCATTTGTTTGAAAAGTTGAAATATACGAAAATAAACCTTAAGTAAAAGCAGAACGCCTTCTTTTAAAATGCATTTGTTTTATGGTTCGACGTCGGGTCACACGAACGCACACATTAATACAACACAATAGCGGCAAACGACAATAACAAACAATTTACCACCAAAATATCTATCATCTATCTTTCGCTTCGTAATAATCAACAGGCGAGAGCGAGACGTAATGTGTCGCCCGCGCTGGCCAATGACAAGCGCTGGCGATGCGCTTAGACAAGTTATGACAAGTATCTATTCTAGTCATCCATCGGGGAATCTGTCAGCGAGAGTTGCGAAAAAATATTTGAATTGCGAAAAAACATGTAATTATCAACATGACGGTGCTGGTGTGGAAGGTTCTGCATCATCTTGATGTCACTCCCAGACTTTTTCACCGTGGGCAAATATTAAAGCTCTAGTTTATTGTGAGGAGACATCAAGTGCCCTAGAGGTAATTAAGATATTAGCTGCTTTTAAAACAGTGAAAACATAGAATTAAAGTCTATGTGTGAAAACATATTGTGATGTGCGAGGAACAGTCAAGTGTTAAGTGGACTAAAGGAATGTAATTTTATCCTGTAAGTTATTTGATTATTCTATTTCTATTAATGTAACTATTAATTTACAACTTTAAACACGTCGTTCTTGCTTTATTCTCTTATTGATACTTATTCACCTAAGTATGATTAAGATAAGATAGTCACAATAGTCATTTACGATATTATGAAACAATAGATCGTGCATGTTATTAATAAACAATAAATAATTTTATACAAAGTCGACTGTCGACTCCAAAGCCGAAAAGTGTGATGGAAAGAAATAGTCATATCTTTGGAAATATCAACTAAATTTTTGTAAACTCAACTCTATCAGAGTGTGGTATAAAGACTAAATTTGAAACATTTTGTTTATATCGTATCGTATTTCGTTCCTATCAGATCGCTGTCGTCTGTTTACCATAGCAACCATTTTGTGTGTTTGTGTGCGTGCGCAAATTTATAGAGACCACGCTTTTTACTTTTAATCGAGTTTATACTTTCTTAAAAAACAATATTTACGGAAATAAAAAAAAATATTTCAATGCATGCATTATGATTGTAACGAGGTATTCTAATTGGGGTGGTGTCTGAGGATGTGCGTCATTTCCGTTACACGTTGTATATGTAGGGGAGATACCCTTAAAAAATTTTTCCTACATTTTATTCTACAGTTTTGTTGCAATATCATATGTCTATATTCATGTCAAATATCAGCTTTCTAGCACCAGGCGTCATTGAGCTAGGCTGCGGACGGACAGACGGACGGACATGACGAAACTATAAGGGTTCCTTGTGGACTACGGAACCCTAAAAAAGGCTGTTCAAAAAGTATAAAAGTTCAATAAAGCATAAACTCTCAAACACAACTGTTTGATAAAAAGATTGTGAAGCCCTGAATCTGTGTTTACAAAAAGTCTATCTTCTCGTGGCACCATCTATATATATCCGTGCTAAGCTAATATCTGTCAAATCTGGTACAACTGGAAACTGGATACAAATTCCAAAGTAAAAGTCTTGGATAAAAGCGGAATAACGCTAGGACAATTAAAACTATTTGTTAAGTAGATTTAGTAGCCTAGAGTATATTTAAATAAAGACACATACTCTTACGCTTTTGGCTTATGACTTGATCTAGTTAATAAGAAAAAAGCCTGACAAGGAAAAACGTAACAGTGTTTTTGTACACGTTGTATGTTGTTGTGCTCTGTAAACGTTTTGATATTTTTATGTCTTCCCAGTTTACAGATTTGTACGGGAGGGCGAAGTCTTACATACCTATAGATACCTTTCAAGTGGATATCCCGTAAGCTTATCATCTTCACGAGGCTTAGGTGGATAAAAAACATATTTATAATAGCATCTTCATCATCCTTCTAGCGTTATACAGACAAGCGACGGCTTACCGTGCTCTACGAGGCACGGGGCAAGCGATAATTTACAATTCAATACGCACATAACTCCGAAAAGTCATTGGTGCGCGCCGTGGATTCGAACATGATATGCCATGCCTTTGCATGGCAGTCTGTTGGTATCTCCACTAGGTTGAAAGGTTCCACTAGGTTAAATTAAATTCTTAGATTACTTAAAAGCTAAAGAAAATGAATTAGTAACAAGTGATAATAACCTGATGATTCAAAGTTGCCAATTTCACAGAATACTTGCTTCTCTACGAACGGACTATCACTTATTATTCATAAGTCAAAAGAATCATAATATTTTACTACTCAGACTATAGACATGATTGCGGGAAGTGACTCTCTGACTGCAATGGACAATTTGACGCTTATTAACTCAAAAACCTTTTTATCGGTGATATGAATGTTACAGAATTATTTTCACGCTAGTCAATGGTATCTATATAATTACTTTAAGCCTCTGTTTGCAAAACTAGATAGCAAGATAAGAATGTGCCAAAGGAGAATGACCAAAACTGGGCTATTTTGTGGCACGTTTGCTTCTAAACCATTCATATACGGAAAATCTTCTTTTATTTTATAATTTTATATATATATTCATTTTATGTTACAGCGTAATGGGGACTTTTAGTTCTAAAATAAAAGTATCTGCGTTGTTCCGGTCGTGACATCGCCATTTCATATTCAAAACTCATTTTGCATATTTCGGCAAATGTTTACAGTTTCTTGCAAATTCGTCTTAATAGGAAAAAATGACATTCATAGAAATCAAACAGGGTGACATATTAAAAGTTCTAATAAGCAAAATAACATCAAAACCTTATGATATTTTGAAAAATGTTTTGTGGTGAAATATTTTCTATAAATAATATGATTATTCTTTTTGTAACATATTACCTACGAAATAATGTTTTGTACTTATCGAAAATGAGGGAACATATTTTTATTATACTGGCATCTATAATGTCTTACGTCAGTTATTTTGACATGAAAACAGTCAAATTGCTTTTACACCTATGCTAATATCTCTTTACTGGAAAATAAGTAATTTACTGTCGTTTATATTGACTTGAACAATCCTTTGTTGACTAAACAAGTTTATTTCGTGTTATCAAGACTCGTGGGTTGATTTAAGTATGAGACAGTCTTTATTGGTAACATTAGTATGTCGTCTGGACATAGAACAACTAGCCGTGGTGAGGGTTACGGTTATGTTAACTCTTCCTTTGCGGTACCTCGGCAGCAACACGTCCGTTCTTGGACAAGCTATCTGCTTGGGCGCTCAATATTTGAATAGCGCCAGTCTGTGTAAGTGTTGTTTACTTTTCTTCTCAATTCCTACAATTCTCTCGTGCTCTCCTCACCGAATATTCAAACCACTTTAATTGTTTGTTTCAGGAATTGAACGGAGTCTTATGTTTAGAATGATACAAATTAATTGAAGCTGTTGTAACTTCTGAGGTCATACCAGCACCACATTATGGTATACGATATACAAGCTCCTGTTTCATTTTGAGCTGATTTATTTGAAGAAGATTTATAATAACAAATAAAATGAAGAATAATATAAAAACTGTGTTTCATTTACCTATTAAGCATAAAACAGTGTAGTTTTAACGCCAACTTTGTAATAAGGTCCAATGGAATGAGCTTATCTTTTGCGAACTAGCCTCACTAAAATTCTCATTAATTGTACCACATGGTATTGAGAATTCTCAGTAAGAAATATATCAGACTGAACCGCAAACTAATACAAAGTACAAGCGTTTGTTTCGTAGCTCCACTTCTTTTTACAACTATTTTCTATATTGTACCTATAATATACATAGAGGCTTCTAATAAATGCCGGTAATATGATTTAATCATATCATCATCGTCCTAGCGTTATGTCGGTTGCATCCAAGACTTCAACGCTGGGTTCGCTTACTAGACTAACCAGATATAACAGAATATTAGCTTTTCCATAGTCTGACCGCCATAACCCAACGCAATAGCGATATTGTAAGGTTTAGACCGGTAAGTATCGGTTTATTGGAGGGCGAGGGTAACCCCGTAACGACGTGCTATGGTGAAAGATCTTCATGACAACTGGGACCGACGGCTTAACCTAAGTACTCTTTGAAGCACGGGCGATAATGAACTAATTTACTACTATTAATATGATTAAATCATGTAACTATCACAATACTAAACCTCAAAATATTTGAAATCTTTAATGTCCGATAGCTAAGAACTGCCGCCGAATATCGTATTCATTTTTTCCTAATTTAATTAGGAGTATATTTACAATACTTTATTGTTCAAATCATCGAGAAGCAAACTTAGCCCATCTTTTATACAAAGGAGAATGCCGATTTTTGTATGGAAGCCTGTACCGTTTGCTTTTTCATGAAATGAACATTTTTAGCCAGCTTATTGTTTAATATTACCGTAGGCATGAAGCGTTTTTGTTTTCGAATCCGCAGTTCCGAGATTTTCATATAAACATATTTTAAAAAATCCGCCACAAATATTGCAAAAGAAGGAATTTGTCTTTGATTTCTAATTGTTTATAACGATTTCAATAAGTGAATGATGTTACCAGTTAAAATAAAACGTAGTTTCGACCCAGAGGAACAAACTTCAACTCAACGGATAAAAACAAAGTAATAACACAAACAAACACGATCAATGTGTAGGCGATGTTGTGTAGGGTTGACATTTGACACTTTTAACAGTTGCTCAAGTTATCAAATCAAAGAAATATAACCTTAAGTCAATCAAATGTTACCCATATGTTACCTTGCAAGTGTTGCTATCTCGATTCAATTATATCTTAAATCGATATCACCTAAAAACAATCGATTAATGAAAAAAATGCTCAACTAAAGACTGAAATCAAGTTAAGTAGCCAAATATGTATTTATATTTAATAAAATCACACAGAACACAGTTTTTTAATTCCCTATCATAGTACCTTCTATTGAATACAAAATCATGTAATCGTGTAAGCAATCGTTAATGTTGAGAATATTATTACACTCGATTTTTTGTCGCTTGGGATCGACTTTTTGGTGCTGGCAATGTATGCATTCGGAAGTTGTTGATCGTAGTTCTACTTTTTTACAATATTTCGTAAACGCGGATTTAATAATGTTTCATAATTTAGTAATGGCATTCAAAATGTGTCAAAGTATTTACGGTATATCATATTTTTTAAAGCACTTGGTACAGGTTTCGGCATTCTCCTTTGGTCATTCTCCTTTCATACGATCTTTCACCCCTATTTCAGCTCCATAAATAAGGTTTGAATTATGAAAAAAGTAGTATTCTTGTTTGACTCTGGGTTTCCAAATATATCCATGCTGAATTTCATCGCAATCGTCGATTGATAATGTGAAAGTCTGTCTATTTTAGAAAGTCATCGAAAGATAGTAATATTGACAGACTTTCGATGAAGAAGATTATCAATTCAGCTTTATAAACATTTTGTTACTGAAGCTTATAAACGCATCTTATAAAATAATTTTAGTATCCCAAAACTATGCAGTTCTAAATAAGATAAATTTCTTTAATACGAGGATTGCAAAACCGCTGAAAGCTGTAGTATGTTGGACTTCTACTGGAATTTAATTAAAAGTGTCCGCGAATAGTCGTAGAAAAGACAGACTTTTTACTATTTGTGTTAAGATACTGCTGTGCGGCAATATCTAAGTAGTATTCTAATAAAACACATTTTTATTTGTGTTACATTTTAATACGTTTTAAGGATTTTTAATATTATCAGCCCTGTATAAAAGCTTTTTAACTAAGCTTCTGATGAAAAGGATTGATGTTGAAAAGGGTTAACTACGAAATTCAATATTCGAACTATAGATAGATCTGTAGATTTTAGATTCATTTTTGACATAAGCTTCATACAAAATATGTCAAACACGAATTTAAGATCTACAGATCTATCTATAGTTCGAATATTGAAAATGGCCGTAAGACATAGTTCACCACGCTAACCAAGTTCGGATTGGCAGACTTGACTTACTACGGAATTCAATATTCGAATTATAGATAGATCTGTAGATTTTAGATTTATTTTCGACAGTTTTTGAGATAAGCTCCATACAAAATATGTCAAACACGAATCTAAAATCTGCAGATCTATCTATAGTTCGAATATTGAAAATGGCCGTTAGACTAACAAAATTTTCACTTGCCTTAAAAATTAAAAGAAAGCCAAATCTTGCGCCCTCAGTAAAACCAACATTGAAACGTGAAAAATAAACGAGAGAACCATAATGTAAGTTTGGAATTAAATTTTCATGTCGGACATTCTCAGCGGAACGAAATAAGATGAACTTTTTCACGAAATAGTTCCCGTAGAATTATGGCGGTTAACATTTTAATGCAACATTGCAATAATATATATAATATAATATACCAAATTATAATTTGAATAGCTTGTTATGTATAAAATCAACAGAACAATTTCCGCATATAAATAAGTTGAACTATACTATAACTATATAAATGTGACAGACTCTTGTCGCAGATCTAAACAGTTAAATATAAATATTATTCTACTTCGCCATTCGTGTAGGTGTGTAAAATTCATCCTCATCTTCATAATGTTACCCCGACTGCATCCAACATTTTCGGCTTGGAGCCTTGTGTCCGAGCACTTGTCTATGCAGATTTGACAGATTCCTCAGGGTGACAGAGCGACAGCCGTCTGACCTTCGCAACACAAGTGGATAGTGAAATGCTATGGCGAAGACCAGTGTCAGAATATTCAAAGGTACTACACAAATAACGACTGTCAAAATGATGACTGCATCCGTCGGCTTAGCGCGTTCTCCAATGCAGTAACAAACAATATAATAAGCACATAACTTAACGAAAAGTTGTAATGCGCACCACGGGTTTGAACTCAATTTTAAGACGATACTAAGAGTCTGTTGATATCTTTACTAGGCTATCACTGCATTATTGCTAGATGTTGACTAGATTTAACCAAACCCAATGTCTAATTACGGCTTATATTACAGTTCTTATAGGTCTATACACACGTTGCTACATGTTTGTTTATGTAGAAATAAATGACACCAGGAAATACCTTAGAATAAAAAGGAAAAATTATGATTGACACAGATAATTACTTAGTTAATAAGGCAATGGTCTTGGTGGTATGTCAAGGTGTTTTCTATATTTCGCTCGTGTGGTTGTCATCTTTTGCGAAAGGTAACATATGTGTTATTCTGATGTATAAAATACTGCAATATTTCATCAAATGCCGCTCAATAGTTTTAGCGAGAAAGAAAGACAAGCAAACAAACACACTTCTCTTATTTCTAAAATTAGCATAGATTGACATAAGTTATATTTTGAAATATTCTGACGACTGCTAGTTTTATCCTGTTATCATAACACATTTCAAGATGTAATGCACCGCGCGCCCTTTGTCGCGATAATCGATACACCAAGAATGATGTAAAATTGTGGTTAGGTTAGATGAACAAAGAAAAGTAAAAATTACAAAGCAACAACTTTCATGTTTCAGCAAGTAGGACACAACAATTTGTGTTTCGCCTTCCGATTCATCTGGGGAGTCTCATCTGTAACACCATGAAACTCGAGAGGCGTATCTCCTGTAACAAACTTTTTAATGCTCCCGAAGAAATTACGACAACATTAACATTCCGCGAGCAACGTTGAGGGATCATAAACTGGATTTGCATGTTTAAGCATTTGATTTGAATTACGTAAGTATTGCTACGTTACGTTTTAAGGAAAGGGATCTAACATTGCATCTTTGTAATTCCTAGAGACATTTGCCAAATGGGACTGTGACTCGACTTTTCAGAACATGCTACATTACTTAGTAAGTAACAGTCATCTGTACAATCATTTTGAGCCTAGTTGTTCACACAATATGTCTATACCAGAGGGTCTAGTATATGCTCGACGTGACGCCAACGGTGACGTATTTCAACCATTTTGCTATCCGTATTGTTCGTAAGCGTAAGCCTAAAATATTTTTCCGTTATTACCTTACTTCTATCAAATCTAGGCATCCTTCACATTGCGCTTGCGCGTTCCTAGAGCCGCGTGTGCTCGAGGAACGCGTATCTGAGGCAGGCGTTACATTTTTTGTATCATATTGGAGCCATGCATAAGTACACATAAAAATAATTAGCTCTCACTTCCGTAGATGAATTAAAATCTACACAGAAAGATGTTACAATCTTATTTTGATAATATTCTAATATATAATAATAATATTCTAACCACATTCACACAACACCATCTAGTCCCAAACTAAGCAGAGCTTGTACTATGGGTACTCGATAATGGATAAACATACATATATACTTTTTTTTTGTAAATACATACATATTATACATAGAAACACCCAGACCAAGACAAACATCATCATGTTCATGCACACAAATGTTTGACTTGAGCGGGAATCGAACCCGCGACCTTCGGCGTAGCAGTCGCTTACACTACCGCTGCGCCAACCGGTCGTCGATAGTATATCGCATTGAAATAAAATCCCAAGGTTAAATACTAGGTAGTATTTTATTAGTCTTTATTTTTAATTTATCACTGAGATGAAGATTGAAACAGGCCTGCATCTGCAGTACGTATAAATTATTATAAACTTCACAAAAACGCAATAAATTATTACTTAACTAAGATACAACAGGTGGTGCCTCTCGGACAGTCCGTAGCATTGGCGTAAACGTCTCTTTGATTGCAGCTGTTAAACCCTTCGAAACACGCGCCGCCGCGTTTTCTGCATCTGGTCTCTTTAACTGACACTGAAAATCAAAACATACAATATTAAGGTATAAGTAATCATATTATTATAGTCATATCATACGAACTTCTGTATCTTGAAACGGCGCCACCAACCGGGTCAAGTAGTGAATCTAAACGATTCGGGGCTTTTCAAATAAGTACGCCCAAAACATTTCTGCGGACTGGATAGCATTTGCAAAGTAATTCGTATATTTGGTTGTTCAAAAATAAAAATAAAATAAAAAGAATTGTCACTACTTACTTCCGAAACAGCATTCTACACCTCGCATTTTTTGCTTCGGACATAATCCAGCTTCAAGAGTACGTCGGGGACAGTCGGCACCAATAGTGCACATACCTCCAAGTCTAAAGCAAGGTAGCTCTTGATGAATTGAATCAATTTCACGAACTGCAAACAAGTTATTAGTATATAAACTCCTGCACTAAAATTAATTACTTAATCCACAATATTTTTTGCATTCCGCAATGTTGACTAAGGTGCTATAGAAGGGCGGCATTCCGCAAACTTTTAACAAAATATAATAATCTAAGTCTACGATCATTCGTTTTGTAGACCACACGAAGCATGCAGTGCACGTGTTGTGTTTGTTGTGCTTGGCTCAGTGCAAGACGACCACTATCTCTGCAGTCAACGTATTAATAAATTGTCTGCATTAATCCTGATCTGACATACTCTTCTAAGCAGTGGTGACTTATCAGCAACCAATTTAAGAGGATTAAGGTGTGAACGAAATAAGATACACCAATATTTCAGATCACTACTTAAACCCATTCACAGCACAGACAATAAAACATTATAATAAAACTGTAGAGGGGAAAAAGTCTGTACATTAAAGATATTTTGACGAAAATTAGCTAAAAAATCTAGGAAAATGCTAAAAAGCAATACTTGATCTTTTTTAGAATTTATGTCTGTCTGTCTTTCCCTATGTTGCTAAAGATCTCAAAAATGGCGAAATTGATTTCAATAAAACTTACACTCATGTACAAAGGATACTCAAACCTATAAAATAGTATATGTTACATCACAATCGGTTGAGTGGTTTTCGGTGTACAACTTGACCTCTCCTTTGTACGTAGTCCCAAACAAAACAGGGATCATCCAAAACTGATTATATATGTGGTGCCATCTATGATCATTATAAGTTTGTTAGTAAAAGTATAGTTAGTCTAAATAGGTAACTTTAAAGATTTTTATGGCTATATACCCGACTTTAAAAAAGGAGGCGATTCTTAATTTCGTCAGTATATTTTTATGTATTTTCGATAAATAAATTACTGGAACCATGCATAATTATAGTTATCCTTCCGACCGATAGATGTCACTATTTTCAAATCATTTTCTAGAAAAATAAATGTATGTTGCAAAAAAAGACAATAATTATGTGTCAGGTACCTTTCTGTTATTAAAAAAATAATAGAGTATAATATTCGGCACTTTCATAAACAAAGTCTAAATTCAAATTCAAATTCAAAATCCTTTATTCATTTGGGTCACAATGTGACGCTTATGCACGTCAAAATAATAAATTTATAAAATAATTACTTATAGACTCTACATTTACATTTACCGCCACGTTCGCAAAGCAATAGGTAGAACCATGAGAAAGAACAGGCAATAAAACTTACGGTCACTATTTTTCATCGCCAGGTTTTGCATAATACACATAATTTACATTTTGTAAGGTGCTGCAACTGTTACACCTTCTATATCACTTGTATATATTTACTGTACATAATAATACTCAAGCATAATACTTTTGATGTTCATTTGGTTAGCCTCCTCAGAATAGACATGGTGAAACAGGAGCATCCACTTACATTATATATACCTAATAATGCAGGCAATCCGCGAAAGTGATCAGAACCATGGATGATGATGAGATGGAAATGATGCAGTTAAATATTAGAATCTAATACCAGCCCGCAAGACCGTCATCGACCAGTCATCACCAGTCTCTGTGTCAAAATTGATTACAATATCCACTTAATTAAAACGGTCAATCTTATTTATTTCAAATTGTTATGTTTATATAATGGTTATATAATCATTTAATTTTATTATAAATGATAAAAATAATGACTATAGATCCTTTTTTCAATAACTTGTCGATTAGTCCATATTATTTTCTATCTAGGTCGGTTTGTATATGTAAACATAGATGGCGTTGAGATGAGATTACTTGGATTGGAGTCTTTGTCGTTTCTTTTGAATATTTGATAGTTGCATGTGATTGTGTTTCTTTGATTTCTTTCGTTCGTTCGTGTTCTGTTCATATACCTACAGGTGTCTCGTTATTCCCAATTTCCCACTCCTCACGTCACGTACGTGGGAATCTTTGAGCGAGAGACTGAGGCCTGAATTCAGATACCTCTTGAGTTACTCAACGGGGCTATCTTACTTTCGGCAGGGCTGGATATTCGTAGTCCTGTGTGTATTTTCTAAATAAATCGCAATGACAGACACTTGAAACAGCGAACATGACAAAATCGACCTCCGAACATGTTGTTTTTCACCTGGTCAGTTATATGTGGTATGTTCACGAGTGAGCGGTAAAAATAATTTACATGTTCTATGTGAAAGTGGTAAAACAGTTGATGTTGTGTATAAAGAAATTGTCTAAAGATATATATTAGGTATATAATCTATATACGTATAAAAAAGTCGTGTTAGTTACACTATTTATAACTCTAGAACGGCTGAACCGATTTGGCTGAAAATTGGTGGGAAGGTAGCTCAGAACCAGGAAAAACACATAGGATACAATAAAATGCAAAAAATAATCTGGGAGGGATTTTAGAGAGGGTCGAAGTTTGTAGGGACAAACCTCCTACCGATTGACAGTAAGGACGCATGCGCTGTAAGAATTGAGTGCTGCGCATGTGCTATCTGTCAGTACTGTCACATTATACATTGTCATATGGTGCACTGTCATTACTTCGTGCGCTTACTTATATCTATGCTCTATGCTTATATAAACTAATAATTATTGTAACAGCCTTGGCTAATCTCTACTAATATTAGGTACAATTGCAAAAATTTGTATGTACCAATTTCACGCTAAACCGGCTGAACCAATATTCTCTACTCATAAATGCCAAAGTGTGTATAGAGATATATCGGACCATGGTTTTGACATTTGACTGTATGCTAAGTGATGTTGTTGAGCACCTTTTGGTAAATAATGTCATGAATACAGACCAAGTTTCTTTGTACCCTATAGAGTTTCTGAACTCCTTGCAATTATCAGGAGTACCTTCACGCGACCTGAGACTGCACGCTGGTGTTCCAGTCCTGTTAATGCGGAATCTTAATGCACCAAAGCTTTGTAATGGCAAACGGCTACAAGTAACACCTAGGACGAAACATTATAAAAGCTTTTCGCGATTAAGTGTTCCGTAGTGGAGGTATCGACTTACCATAGCCATTATCTTCGACTAACTATTAATAGTATTTGTATCAACGATTAAGCTATATTTGCGGTTTTAAGATGTGCTTTATTTCAAAAACTGTGACTACATATCGTTTCAACCAATTTTCTTTAGAAGTTTTTATTACGATCTACAACATATATTTTTTTAGATATGTCACTCTCTTACTTAAAAGTTAGAGGGACCCACACACCCATTTTACGACTTTGGAACCTTATATCTTTCAAACGATTGACATCGAGAAACAATAGTTTTAGGAACCTCAAAGTAATTTTAACGACCCATTTTCCACATCAGTTCCATGTATGAAGAGCCCCCCTTAATATTCAATATTTTTTATTTTCTATAACGTCGTAAAGCGGTTCACAGAATACATCTACCTACCAATTTTCAAATGTGTAAACTGAATAGTTTCGGCATAAAGTGGCTATGATATACGGATAGACTGACAGACATAGCGCGTCTATAAAGACTTCGTGTTTACCCATGTTTGACTATGGAACTCTAAAAATACTGTTTACCGTAAGTGAAATGTTTTAAATACTTCTTGCGGTTATATTTATTATTAGTTTCTATGAACAGAATTAAAACGAAAATTACTATCGAACGATGAAAGAGTTTTGTGTTCCCCGAATTTAACGTGAGCGAAGCCGCGGGCAAAAGCTAGTAAAACATTAAAACTCTTTTGCTTATGCACTGCACAATAATCTAACCTATGCATATTTTTTAAACTATAATCACTGACGACGAATTTAACGAACTATTAGTTTGCAAACACCTATCGATTGAAGTGTATCTTCACTTTTACAAAATTCACTTCAATGTGAAAAACTGCATCATTATCCAGATGATGTCACAATCTATTGAGTCACGGGCTCTAAGTAGCTTTCGATTTGCGTGGAACAATATGATTACAATGCGGCTATTGTTCGGAGAACGATTACATTAAGAGCAATGCTATCAGTAATTATTCAATGAGTAAATTATTGAGCAATCACCGAACGATTACCAACTGACTGAATAGTTACACATTATTGCGATTGAGAATGATATTTAATTTGTTTATCAAAGAAAATGATAGCCTAGATTGGTAGTTATGTAAAAGTTTGAGATATAGGCTAGAAATATAAATATTAAAATAGAAGATAATATAATTATTATTACAAAAATGTCTGGGATTTCATAAGCCTTGATTAATACTTTTGCCTTTTAAAATGCGATTTGAGCAGCAAAAAAAAAAATGCTTAGCCATCTTCTGACTTAAACTATATCTATACCCAAAAAATATATTATTTTGATCCGTTTTGAAATAAAAGAAGGATATGTATGTATCTATGTATGCTTGTATGTATGTATGTATTTACCTATGCATGTATGTATATTGTGTGTTTCTGTATTTACGTAATATATGTATGATTCATATCAATCATTAATAAAGTAGGTTACAAAACCTTGCTTAAAGTGACATTTTTAGCAGCTCATTATGTAACGCCTTTTCTGTATTTCTAGTGGCTCACCTAGAAATTTAGCTGCACGGTTAGAATTTTAATTTATGAAATGGATTAATCACAAACCGTTTTTAGTACGCTCGTTCTAGATTTTTATTAATCGTTTTTCTCGTTCTCGTTTTTTAATTCCCCTTTTGTCAATAATTTGAAAAAACAAAGTACATATTGAAATTAATATATTAGCCCTTTACACTGCTTTCTCAGTATGAGGCAGCTTAGGCCACAGTCCACGCTAGCCAAATGCGGGTTGGAAGATTTCATATTCCTTTCGAGAACAATTTGAGGAACTAGATGCGTGTCGGAGAGTTCTTTCAGATTTCACCACGATGTTTTTCTTTACCATTTAGCAAGCGAAGAAAATAAATTAACAATCAGAATTGAACTTCAACGGATTTCAACCTGACACTGTAACACATAGAATTCTGCTATCACTTTGGGTTACGAAGGTCAGACGGCAGTTGCTCTGTGAAAAACTAATATTCTGTTAAATATGGCTAGACTAGAAAGTGCAACCCCGGGCTCGGTGTGTCAGCCTCCCCACTAGTATATCATTACCGAAATAAATATTAGTCGCAAATAAATACTTACATTCTTCAATCGAATCCGGCAACGCACAAGCTAAACTGACTATACTAAAAACCACCAGCTGTTTCATCGTCACACCAAGTTATCTTTTAACGGCCGCACTCTATCTGACACAATAAGTGAATGACATATACGTATGCGCACCACGTCCATTGTATTGCTTAATTCATTAGATAATTTATAATAGACGTAATGTGTTTTTATACAGGCTTCATTCATAGCTATAAGAACATCCAAAATCGCTTCATAGCACGTGTCATACGCGGTGATTAAAAAATCTCCAATTGTGTTTATATACTTGCATAGTGTTGATGCTTGTCTGAAAGCCGGAATCCTGTTTGGTACAGAATTAGATTTAGTAATAATCAGCTGCCTTTATGTTGATAATTTCATCATCATCATCCTCATCCACAGCCCGACTGTGTCCACTACTGAACATAGGCTCTTTGTGGCCATTTCCATTGATCTTGTGGTAATCTAGTCCAGGTTCGATTTCGTACCCGCGATTGCTACGATATCGTCGCCCCATCTTGCTAAAGGACAGCCGACACTTCTTTTCCCCATGCGTGGCCGCCATTCTCTTACAACCTTTCTCTACCTGTTATGACCACGTCTAACCAGATGTCCTGACCAATTCTATTTCGATGCTATTCTTTCAGTTCCTACGTCGCTAGTAATAATCGTATAGTATCGTGGTAGTTGATAATTTACTTGATAATAATTTTAAAAGTCTTTCACAGTCCGCTGCTGCCTTGCTTAAATAACGATAAACGTATCAGTAGAGCTTGAGCGAATATTAGTATTTGGTCTCCTATACTACGCTGGTGAGAAGGGTTGGTATAAGTTTTGATGTCGAGTTTTCTCAATGATACTTTTTGCTTTGAGTATTTTGCTAAGTCCCTCTTACGACACCTATGGTATGAAATGGGGTTATGACATTTTGTATTTTTAATCCGTTCACCACAGGGAATATAAAGAAATTATAAAATTGTAAACTTGTTATTATATTGCTTATAATTATATTCAAGCATTAAATCATTTTCTACAATACAAAGAAGGGGAACATATTACATTCACGTTTTCTTATATTGGCAGACATGTTAGCGTGTGCATTTTGCAATGGAAGCCTTGCTGATTTTTTTATTTTATAAAATAACTATATCAAAATTTAAATCTACTATGATGAAGGATGTATTCAAAAAGTGACATAAAAGAAGTGAAGAAATGACGATACGACAACAGAAGATTCTCAATTTATCCGTTTTTTTTTAATGTTTGTTACTACACAGCTCTGGTATTTATAAGGGAACCCAAATAAAGCCTAAAAGGCTTTTGTGGTATGGCAAATACATTGCAATATAGAATGAAACATGTTGGCAATATAAAAAGATATATTTACAAATTTAGTTTTCTTTTCTTCGAATGATACACTTCTTTAACTTCGATGAGACAAACAGAACTAAGTGGACGACTTAATCCTGTTTGGTCTCATCGAAGTTTGAGGAATAAAATTTGAAGTCTAATTTTATTTTTTGGTCTTGTACTCCAATTTAAAATGTGTTATTATTACATACATGAAAAATGCTTAAGTAAACCCTACACCATCATACTGACATTAACGTTTATAAATTTAAAATAGAATATTTGAATGGCAAAACTGTCAATTAATTCAACAAAATAAAGTAAAATAATTTTATAATATATTTCAATATTAACAAACATACAAAGCCTTATTTCTTATTGACTAAAATACAACAAGTAGAGCCTTTTCGGCAGTCAGTGGCTTTATAGAATCTGAGAGAATTCCTACAAAATGTTCCGGCTGGAAAGCATTCTCCGCCATTCTTGCCACATCTTGTCTCTTTCACGGATACTGAAAATAACAAGAAATAATTAGTCAACGTACAGTAGGTAGGTAGCGCTCATAGCGAGACTTGGCTTGCCGTTGGTAAGAGATCAGCAAAATTAAGCAACGCTTGCACAGGTCGCCACTTGGATGGGTGACTAAGTGTGGCATTTACATCTAAACGTTACCGTGCTTCGGAGGGCACGTATAGTGGTCATTCCGGTTCTTGTCTCTGGATGAGAATCGTTAGGCCATGTTGAAGGCCTTTAGGCGGCCTGAAAACTCCGACTCCAGAGCTGGCCACACACTCATGCCAAAAGCAAAACAACTTTCAGCAGGATAATAAATCTCTGTTTATAAAATTGGCCACTGCTGGACACGGTCCTCATATCCGTGTGAAAATAGGTCATGTCATATGTTAGCC